>PVHP010009084.1:0-51342 GCA_004024765.1 Zapus hudsonius
GGGGGGGGGCAGAAGGTGCAAACTCAATTTTAATACCTGTGGGTCCATGTTTATCCATGGAGCTGGGGGGACAGTCTTGGGTTCGAGCTCTCGGGAAACAGTTTCAGTGAACAGCTCATTTATTAGGTTGGGGAAGGTGCTTTTATTCAGAAGGGAGAAGGAGGGGCAGGAAGACAAACAGAGAAGGGGGTTGAGGGACAAGGTGGCCTGTGGATGTCTCAAATGTAGGGGCTTCTTTGCTGATATGGGTCAAGAGAGGATAGTCAGGGGCCAGTAACCTGCCCATGTCTGGTTTGCATACTAAATTGGAGGGAGTTTATCAGCTCCACATGGCAGGAATTAAATGACTTTAGACATGTGATAGATGTCGGTGGCTGCAGAGGAGCTGTGACCTTCATGGAGTTTCAAGAGCAGTAGATCATGGGCTGTGAAGACAGAAACCCAAGGCTTACCAGCATTCCTGCATGCCTGGAAAGGGGAGTAAGTGGTCCCTGCCAGTCTTGGCTTCCATAGGAGGCCACTGGGCTGGGGCTTTTTCAGCCTAAATCCTGAGCCCAGTGATTTGGACCAAGATTCTCTGCACCAGGGCCTTCTCAACCAACCTTCTTGGTGCTACAGTTTATGTCTGACTGCCTGGCTCCATCGCCTCCCAGCTTCAGCCCGAAGTGATGCCCAACAAATACCACCTTAGTTTATGTGAGAACATACATTCAAAGTATCACAACTGTTTACTTCTATATAGAGAAAAATTGTTGAATGTTAAATATCATGTTTTCCAAGGGTTTCTTTTCTTTTCTTTATTTTTTTTTTTTTTTTAGTAAAATCGGTGCTTTTAGAGAATCTGAAATGTTTACTCCACAACTTGGCACCACTATACTCACAAGGGAGCCTAGTAATGAATATGAATTAAACAACTATCATGTCAAATCTGTACTTTTATTCACAATTAAACTATAATTTTTGATACACAATTAAATAATGTGGTATTTTAAAATATATGATTGAATATGTATAAGCTTTTTTCAAAAATAATTAAAATATTTATATAATTACTCTAACCACTTCTATTTAGAAATTGAAAAACAGGTCCATTACAATTACTTTAAAATAGTATAATCATTTCTTTTCTAAAACTGAGCAATTACACTGTAGGCCATCAGTCTCAATAGGTGGGTGAGGATTTGAAATGAAAAGTATGGTGATGACAGATAATTCCCAGGATCTTGGTGCCTGAGAAACCAAGTAGATGATTTGACTTTAGTCGAATATGGCAAAATTGCATAGTGACAGAGATATCCATCCAACAGACTGAATCTGAACAGATTTCAGTCCTAAGACTTAAACATTAGACATGTGTCACTGCACTGAAAACCAGAAAACTATGGAAAGGTCAACTATTATTCCAAATATGACTTACAGCAGACATTGGCTGAATCTGAGGAGCTTTGTGTTGTCCTATTTAACACGCCATTCTTAATCCACTAATATTTGAAATTATTATTACTTTATTTTATTTATTTATTTTTTTGGTTCCCAGGCTGTCCTGGAATTCAGTCTCAGGGTGACCTCATAGCAATTCTCAAACTCATGGAAATTCTCTTATCTCTATGTCTTGCACTAAATTCTGGGATTAAAGGCATGCACCACCAGACCCAGATATTTATATTTATTGATTTATTTACGTGTGTGTGTGTCTGTGTGTGTTATGGACAAACCAGACTTTCATGTTGCTGCATTGGAATGCCTGCAGCTTAAGTTATGTTTTGCATTCAACTTTATGTGGGCAGCTAGGGAATTGAACCCAGGCTTGTCAGACGTATCACACAAGTACGTTAAGAATTAATCCACCTCTAGAGCTACAAAACTACCAAATTTTAACCATTAGACTGGCATGATTCAATTTATTTGAGGGGGGGAAAAGTGTGCAATATTTGCAAAGGCTATGGTGGCCGGAAAGAGGTATACTGTGTTAAAGACTTTAGGTTAAAAAAAAAATAATGAACATTGAGACTACAGCAATGACATATGGAAACAGGAAATGGCATTTGCATGAAGCTATCTAAATCTATGCAAGGAGGTTTGATAGTTATGTTGATGGGCAGAGATCGCAGATAGGAAAAAATGTGAAAGACAGTAGGTGGCATAATCGACCACATGAAAGGGTTAATGACATCTTTCAGGTGGGAAGTAGACCAAAGAGCAGCATAGCATTGGTGAGAGATGAACAGGTTAATCACGCAATGCACTTGGACATGGATCTATTGGACTTTAGATGTATAGGAGATATTGATGAAAGATGGTAAGTGTAAATAGATGAAAGTTGTTTGACCACTTTCTAATTAAGTTGAAAATGAACTAAATATAAAACAGGACTATAAGTCTGTAAAATTTAAATTAGTTCAAAAGAATTGGGGCTGGGAAATGGCTCAGTGGGTAATTGAGGATTGAAAGATGAAGACCTGAGTTCAAATCCCTAGCACCGACATAAAATGCCTAGTGTGGTGGCACATTTACCTAATCCCAGAGCCAGGGAGGATCCCTAGGGCTCACAGGCCAGCTAGTCTTACTAAATTGGTGAACTCTAAATTCAGTGCAAGACCCTTTCTCAAGGAATAAAGTAGAAAGTGACTAAGGAAGACCCACCAGGTCAACCTCTGGCCTCCACATGTACATGGTGCATAGATGTGCGTGCATAGGTATTTGTGGTACATAGGTGTACGTGGTACATAAATGTAGGTGGTGCATAGGTGTACATGGTGCATACATGTACATGATGCATATGTGTACATGGTACACAGATATATTAGTCAGGGTTCTCTAGAGGAAACAGAGTTGACAGAATGGATTGTAGTAAAAGGGAATTTATTGGGGTAGTTTACGGCACTCCAACAATAGCAGTCTGCAGGCCCACAGGTGAAGAAACCAGTAGCTGTTCAGTCCACGTGGCTGGAGGCCTCAGCAGTCCCAATCCAGCCCAGAGGTCCTGATGGCTCCCTTGGGAGCAGCTGCTCTTCAAGTGTACAATGTGAGGTCGAGGAAACTGGGTAGGAGATCATGGGTAGGTGTACATGGTACATAGGTAGACATGGTGCATAGGTGTACCTGGTTCATAAATGTTCATGGTGCATAGATGTACATGGTACATAGGTGCTCATGATGCATAGGTGTACATGGTACATAGGTGTACACATTACATAAGTGTTCATGGTGCATAGGTGTTCATGGTGCATAGGTGTATTTGGTGCATAGGTGTACATAGTATATAGGTGTAAGTGTTGCATAGGTGTTCATGGTGCATAGGTGTACATGGTACATAGGTGTACACAAACCTCCATTCCCAACATGAGCCTATACACCGAACTTGCCTCCATACACACATATACATTAAAATAAAATATTGCTGGAGAAAAGCTGGAAATTGGAGTGAAAATTTAAAAAAAACTAAGAATGAATAATTAAAACAATACATATGTTAATTGTAGCAGCTGATTTTTTTTCAAAAATCATAGACAGCCTTTAATATAAGTATTAGAGAAAGAGTACATGAAAGTTATAGTATATAACTTATGACCTTAGAGAAAGATAATCAGAATAAACTTGGGAAAACTACAAGAAATGATATAGGATAGATATTTAAAGCTAACAAAAATTAGCAAGAAGGCTGGAGAGATGGCTTAGCAGTTGTGACGGTTAGGCTTGTTGTCAACTTGGTTATTTTTAATTATCTTGGATGGGTCTCTGAGGATGTTTACAGGAAGGCAGCCTCTCAGTAGGGGGCAGGATGTAAAGAAGCTAGAAATAAACATCCTTTCCTGTGTGGGCAGGGCAAGAAGGAAATTCCAGAGACTCAGGAAGCCATTAAGTCTGGGGAAGGGTTATAAGACCCCACCCTAAGGCTATATAAAGGGGAAGAAGATCTCTCCTTGGCCCTCCTGCCTGTTTGCTGTTTTGTGTGTGTGGTGTAGGTGATGGGTTTTTTCTCTCTGCTCAGACCTGTGAAAGAGGGCCAGGCTGTTTCATTGTTACAGAGCTTCCCCTCAATCTGCAGTTTCAGTAAATACTTTCCTCCCCCAAATTTTGCCTGGTTTGAAGATTCATCCCAGCAGCATGTGTCTGACTAGGAGAGCAGTTAAAGGGACTGATTGCAAAGCCTGACAGTCTGGGTTTAATTTCTCAGCACCCATGTAAACAGTCTGGGTTTAATTTCTCAGCACCCACGTAAAGCCAGATGCACAATGTGGTTAATGCATCTGGAATTCTCTAAAGCAGCAAGATGTCCTAAATTCCCCATTCTTTCTCTTTCTCTGCCTTCTCTCTCTCTCTCTCTCTCTCTCTCTCTCTCTCTCTCTCTCTCTCTCTCTCTCTCTCTCTCTCTCTTTTGTTAGTAAATAAATAAATAATTTTCTTTAAAATTAAGAAAATATACAAGAAGATATGTGATAAAAATTAAGAAAATGGAGTATTTTGAGACATTAAATAGAAAAGCTTGTGGCTATACTGGTTCAATTCACAGAAAAAAATGAAAATTAATTTATGAAATATGTATAGTATTGCAAATGCAGAAGTTGTCATTGGTAACAAATGAGATCATTTAAGTTTATGCATATATTCTTTCCTAGACTTGTAAGTAAAATTCTAAAATTTGAGTATGAGCTAGTCTGACCCAAGTCAGCACATTTAAATTCTCAAAGCTTTAAAATAATGAAGCCCATCAACTCTCCAAATGTTTGCATAGTTTGCCCTTTCATTTTTGAGTATTTTTCACTTAACCTTTTATAATACTGCGAAGCCTTACCATCCTCTGTGAATATGAAGCTTCTTGCCTGACAGAAAACTGAGATAGTCACACATTAGTTACAGATCATTACCTTAAGTTCTCATGAACTTATCTTCATATATGAATTCATATCTTTTTCATTCATATATATATACATGCATCTATTGATTTGATTAAAAGAAAAATAACAGTTCAGCATTCTTTTTGTAATATTTATCTATTTACAAGTAGAATGAGGAGACAGATAGTGAGAAGGGACACACCAGGGCCTCCAGCCTCTGCAAATGAAGTCCAGATGTACAAGCCTCTTTGTGCATCTGGCTTTACATGGGTGCTGGGGAATCGAAGCCGGGCCTTTAGACTTTGCAGGCAAGTGCCTTAACTGCTGAGCCATCTCTCCAGCCACAGTTCAATATTCTTTCTTCACACTGGATAACCATTATCAATTGAAATGGCACATGATTAGAACACTAAGGGTATTTCTAAAATGTGTATTAAATTAATACATGTTTAAAAATAATTAGCACCTTAGTAGTACATAAATTAAAAGGACAAAATGCACTTGTGAAGATCCAGTGGAATATTTATTAAATCATACATCTTTCCCACCAAGCTAGACTGTAATGTTCTTAAGAGAAACCATACCTTTGTTTTTCCTTATATTCCTAGCAGTTAATACATTGGATGACAAACACTGCATACATTTATTATGTACATAAATAATCCCATATTTCAGCACTACCCAAATCATACTGCCTCATTAAGAAACACATTTTGCTCTACTAACCCTGGTTGTGCTTGCAGAGAAATGAAAACATGCTTTAGAATATTACTCGCTGGGTTAGATTCCCATCACTATAGAAAAATAGCTCAAGTGGTCACCTTGTTAAAAAAACAGTGTTAGCCAGGCATGGGGGTCCATGCCTTTAATCCCAGCACTCCCTCAGGTCTCCATGTGACTCAGGTCACCTTGAGACTTCATAGCGAATTCCATGTCAGCCTGGGCTAGAGTGAGACCCTACTTCAAAAAAAAAATCAAAGACAGTGCCTCACAATTTGGGGGTTCTGTCTCTGTTTGCTTGGCCTGTGCCAAGGTGATGCTTTATGGGTAGATGGTAGAGCACATGGCTCATGTCATGGTTGAGATACAGAAAATAAGACAGGAGTTACACTGTAACCGCTTTATTATTTTGATCTTTTCTCTTTGTATGGTGTTGTGAAGCAAGATCTATGCTGGTAATCTTCCTGCCTCATCCAAAGTTCTGCCTTTTCAGGAGTATGCCACCATACCTAGATTAATTATATTTTGTCAGTAAAAATCCAGGCTTTAGGTTCTAACATTACTTCAATATTAAAACTGATTCAACATCAGTATCCAAACATAATTTGATTAATGAGTTGACATTTTTATCACTTACCAGGATTTAAAATCAATGATGTGAATTTCAGCTGGTTCTGATATTTTGAGGCTAACGTCAGTGGGACCTAAAAATTCTGAAATGTCACAACTAAATCTGTTAAAAATGATATTGAGATAAAATTTATATAGCATTCCTTCTTAATTCCATAACTCTATTAACCTGACAAATATGTACACTACATAACCATCTATCTCCACAGCTGAGAAATACTTTTCTTCACCCTACAGTTTCTTGTGCCCAATTTCATTTCAGATTCCTTTCAATTTATTGATATTTATATACCATCATGCATGGCTTAACAAGGAAACCTTCTGAGAAATGCATTACCACATGACTTTGATGATTTCCACTGCCAGTCGCTGAACTTAATCTCTTGATGTAATCAAGAGACTCAGTAACCTCAAGATACATAGGGCTATTTATTATGCAACAGAATATGGTGAGTGTTGTTCAGGAAGTGATTTCTTATATAAGTTGTAGTATATTAGATATGATAAATGTAGATTGCGAATGTGCTATGTAAATATATAACTGATTAGCCTTCATTATCATTATCAAATATTTTATTCTATATAAAATCTTACGTTATATTTTATTTCACCTGGAGCACAAAGTAGGTGTGATGAGAGCTGCTTCACCCCAGACATGTGAGGAACACACTGAGCCCCATTACTAAGCCATTACTAAGGCAATAATGCTATAAGATGGTAAGAATTTCCCATCTCTAACAAAACCCCAAAGGACCTGACTGAAACATTCTTATGTGGCACTTAACTGAATTTGTTTTTCCAATGCTATGGTCTTTGCATTAGAATGTTTTAAAATTGGTATGGATTCTCAAACTTTTTCTCAAAATAGTTTTAGCTATTTCATTTAACGTGATACTCAATATAAATTTCACAATTACCATGTCTTTTTCTAGATCTTAGAAGTTGTAACTCAATTAGGGTGGCACCAAATCTAAATATCAATTTGGGAAAATTGATATGCAAATCATATCAGGTGTTCCAAATTTTGAACATCTCATATGCATCCATTTCGTTAAAATATCTCTGATTGTTCTTTTACTGCTTCGAAACTTTTAGTGCACAGATCTTCTATGTTTGTCTTAATATATAGTAGCTGTGGGCTGGAGAGATGTCTCAGATGTCTAAGGCACTTGCCTGCAAAGCCCAAGGATCCGGGTTCTATTCCTCAGTACCCATGTAAAGCCATGAGGTACAAAGAGATGCATATATCTGGAGGTCATTTACAGAGGCTGGAGGTCCTGGCATGTTCCCTCTCTCTGTCTGTCCCCCTTCTCTATATTGCTCTGCAAATAAATAAATAAATAAATAAATAAATAAATAAATAAATAAATAAATAAATAAATAAATATTATGTTTTAAAATTATAAAATAATTGCTTTGGAATATTTGCCTATGCTAATTTTTGTAACACCTACTTAGTACTACTAGCAGGAGGTTTTGCCATATGCAGTGATCTTTATACTTCCAATTATATTAAAATTAATATCAAGGACTATTTCCCCTCAGCTTAAAAATATGTTATTTTTCTTTGAAGTAGGATACAATGAAAATGATTCAGGTCCCTTTACTTTTTCCAACAAGATCTTTCCTTTGTCATCATTCTTGAAGGAGTTTTTCACCGAATATAAAATTTTAGCTCAACAGTTCTTTTTTTTTTCCTTTTAGTAACTAAAGTATTAATTGTTCTATGACTTTTACTGTTTCTAATGGGAAGGCAGTCACCATTTATACTATTTTCCATATGAAGTTTTCCTCCATCCCTTTTCTCTTTAACTATGGCTTTGTTTTTATATATTAATTATATGGGTCTCATATTTTATCTTGAGACTATATTAGACCTATAATTTTATGGGTCTCCCATTTCTTTTCTTATTGGGTCAGAAGACCAACATTCCAGGCATCCAATGTCCCCTGGCAACTTAGCTTAGGTTTTCCCCAGGAGCCAAGGTGAGGTGAGTCACTCAGAAATCCCTTTCATTCAATCTGGGTTTCTTGTTTCCTCAGCCACTGCCCAGGCATGGATTATTAACTCCTAACCCAACATTTCACACCTTTGTTTGCAACTGGCCTTAAGTATCCTGGACCAGATCATTCTGGGTAAAATGATGGTCATCTCTACCTTCTCACCTTCATCATGATCTATTTTTTTTTCCAGTTCACTTCCCAATTTCCAATAGATAATTAAGGTAATTAATTTTATAGTATATTTTTCTCCTGATTCTACCAGCTTGTAAACTTCAGAAGACTAGGCTTGGGTAAGGGGAAAAGACGTTGTCAGTTCTATTTACTGGAATATTGTTTGCAAAAGAAGTGAAAATAAATATAAAATGACAGCTTCTTTCATCTCATGCTATTCTGACTGAATCGGACTTAATTGGTAAATGTCAGATTGTATGGCTCTTGAATATAGAGTTGTCCAAATATTTATGAGGGTAGCTTGCTTTCTCATTATTCCTTTTATCTAACTTTTCTCTCTTTTATTTCTCCCTTCCTTTTATCCTTTCTTCTTTCATCTCCTTTTCCTTATTTTCTGTTTATCTGAAACATTTTGAACAAGCAAGATACTCAAACACAAATGCCTGTTTCCATGCCTTTCTGAAAAGACATCACAGAGGAACTAAGGAATAAGAGAGCAGTATCTCCATCACACAGTCTACAAATTATTTCCTGAGCTAAGATTTCAATTTTGTGGCATTTCTTTATAACTGAGATGGAATTCTTACTCTATAACTTTTAGCATATGCAACTTTGAGTTAAATATATAGCAAAAGATAATTATCATTTTTGTAATAATGCCACCTCTACTCCTCAAGGAAACTTACTGAGTCTGTTCTTTTTTTTTCTGTTTTCAAAATTGTCACCTGAAATTCAGTTTACCTAAAAAGGCAATAAGATTTTAAGATTTAATATTGAGAATATTTCATTATTCACAAATCATGCCCTTAAAGAAGTAGGAAAGCCATTTGAGGGAATATGTTGTTCCTAATTTATATCAGATTGGTAAAGCATTGATATTCAGAAGCACAAAAACTCAAGTATCAAAGTGAAAAAAATCAGAAAGAATTTGAAGGTCATCCATGGAGAAGCTAATTGGAGAGGTATCTTCATGACACTTATCCGTTGGTTGAGGTTTATTTGGGTAAAATAAACCTTGATTTTATTATATGAATTTTGTTAATTATGAAAGGAAAATGATGTTATTCTGAACTTTTAAAAAAAATACACCAGTAAATCATTAGACAAAATGCAAAATAAACAGTAAGTGATATGGAAATACATATAATATCACACCTAAGTGCAAGCCACAGGGCATAAAAGAATAGGCTGAGTTTGTAGTTTCTGATGTTCAGATATTTACAAATAGCCTTTGTGCTGCTTTAAGAGTAAACAACTTAAACTGCATGGCACGTATTACATATACAGACCATTTTTAACCTAGACAAGAAATGCATGAACTAGAAGCTTAGCCAGGTCTCTAATTTGTTCATAAACTTTAGGAAATGAAATAAAGTCTGGCAGGAGTTAAATTATGTTCTAAGCATTTTCTTTGTGTGTGAATCCTGCAGAGCCTTGATATTTCTGAACTGTACTTTCAGTGTAGAGCTGTAAACAAAGGCAATAGTCATTGAATGACAAGCGTTCCCATTATTCAGTCCCTGGAAATAAAGAGAAACCCATTTTCATTTCCATATCCAGAAAAAAAAGTACTTCTTAGGATGGTCGCTTCAAAAATAGTTTCACTGAATAGCTTGTAGTTACTATTTCAATTAAATCATGTCTGAATTGCACATCAAGGTCATTAGAGTCTCACCACATAGCCTACTAATAGTAAACGATATTAGGAAAAAGTAAAACCAGGAAAGAACTCCATGTCTTCAAGAAGATGTTTTGAGGCAGTTTAGGGTGACTGGGCTCCAGAAACAAAAAGCAAGAATATCCTTGGGCTTTCTTTGCGGTCTCCAAAAGATAGATAAAAAGAGATAGATAGATAGATAGATAGATAGATAGATAGATAGATAGATAGATAGTCTTCAAAAGCTAGAGCTGACTTCTTTTTTTTTCTTTTTTTTATTATTATCCATAATGAGTTACAACATTTAGTGGGCATACAATGAGTTGTTATCCCCAATTCCCCACTGCCCTCCCCTCCCCCCTCAACTGGATAACCTCCTCCATGGGTCGTCTGGATCAGTCCTTGTGACAGTCTATCCATGGTCCCCTGTCACTAGAGCTGACTTCTTATCTCCTGCCTAACCTGTTCTTCCACCTGAGCCTCCTTTCTGAGAAATCCAATCCTGGCATTGTAGTTTGTCAAGCTTAAGACCAACTTGGCATCATGGACAATTCCCTTGTCTCTCTGGCTCACCTGAGACAGAAGCTCAGACAGAGCTGAGGCCAGGGCTCTCTCTTCTCTCTTCCTCTGGCTCACCAGCTCAGATTCCTGAACCTCTAGGTTTTGGTAAGACTCCCCCCCATCTCAGCCACCAGACCCCCTTTACTTTTACATGGGCTCTCTTATGTTATCTTGACTCTGGAAGCAGAGTCAAGCCACATGGGTGCTCTCAGGCCGCTGTGGATCCTCCTTCCCTCCTTCTTGGTCCACAGACTTCCTTCCCTCTCCTGACTTCTAAATAAATAAAATAATTTAATAAGTATCCTCTTCAGTCATGTTTTATTTAATTTTTTAAGTAAAACAAACAAGAACTCAGGGTTCAGGTTTCATGCACTTTTTCCTGAACTCCAATTACCCTTTATTAGTATATTTCAATAGTCTCCTATAGTCTAATAAATGTCATTTTAAACTATGTTTTAAAGAAAGGAATTATTGAATTTTTATAACTCTATACTATCCATCCCCTGACTGTGCCTATCATTCTATCATAATTTATGTAGAATATATATATAATTATAGTGACTTCATTTAAAAATGTATAATCTTTTCAGTCTGGAGTTTTAATTAGAGGAAAAATTCTTATCGCCACAGTTTTTAAAAGAGGACCCTTGCTTTGATTGTAAATCAGAAGGAACTCCAGCTAAAAATCATATCCTACTTTTACATCAACAATAATCAGTCAAATTGATTCAAGCTGCTGGCTTTATACCAAGCAGAGCACACAGGTCAACAGGATCTTAATGAGAAAAGGGATATGTTAACTTGGCTTCAAATGGCCAATCATTTCAAAGTACTGAAAAACTGTCAAATTACAATAATTCTAAGGTTTCATTATGTTTTTAACCATAAGACATGAGATCTATCAGTACTGAAGCTTTCATTAAGACCACAGACAGCAGTGTGGCTGTGATTAAAATGAAAAAAGTCTCATTTAGCAGGAATTTATAAATGTCCATTTCTGTGAAGGATTTTGCTTTTTTTTCCCTTTTTATCATAATAGTATTTTCATTTATTTGTTGCATGACTATGCTGCCTTTTAAGAAAGAATTTCTGAGTGGCTCTCTGGCATCCTTTGACGAGGAGGTTAATGACTAGGTCTCAACATTAAATGTCTCCCTCAATTTGCCACTCATCATAGCTTAATTTTTATCTCACCTCTTAAAGTGACTCATTTTCCCTATTCCTTATCTAATTTAAATTCTCATTAACAATTCCTTCTAAAATCCACAAAGCCAAGAATGAATGAAAAAAAAAATCAATTTGAATTAACGATTTTTTTACCAAATCTAATTCGATCTCAAATTATGGCATTGGTAAAATCAAAACATTATAAGTGGAGAAAATGTTGCCATGCAGTCATTTTTTCCTACCATGATAACTCATTTTTTTCAGAAACCTATATAATTATAAAATTTCTTTGCAATAAGAATTCTTGATGGAAGTAGAGGAGATAAGCCATGGGTCACAAAATTAAAAAATATATTAGAATCATATCACTGATCTCCAAAATGTGACAGAAAGCCAAAGACCCATTTGAAAATGATTAAGGATCAGTAGATCCTCAGAAGGAAAACCTAGAATAAATACCCCAAATTTTGTCTAGTTAAGATATCAGTCTTTCATAAACAGCTTGTGATGATTAATCTCCATTGTTAACATGGTGTGTGTGTGTGTGTGTGTGTGTGTGTGTGTGTGTGTGTGTCTGTGTCTGTGTGTTTCTGTGTGTGTCTGTGTGTCTGTTTGTCTGTGTGTTCATGCCTTCACAACTTACTTGTGAGTTTATCTGCCCTGTGGCTTCCATCCTTTAATGATGGGGCATTGCAGTTTCTTTAGCCATGGCTCTTTACAAATCCTCTGGACCTTTAGTATGAGATTGGGACTATTGAGACATTCAGCCTCATGGATTGAGCAACTCTAAGGAAGGTTCTAAGGAAGGTTCTCAGCCTGTCCAGCTTGCAGACAGACATTGTTGGACTACCCAGCCAGGATAGCCTAAACTAATCTAGTAAATCTTCTTTCTAATAGATATTTATTCTGCCAGTTTCTGTTTCTTAGGGCTCTATAGAGCCCTAAGGATGGTATATTCAAATCCTTCACATTTAAAGTAGATATTCAGAGTATCAATGCCATTAGTTTAAAAGCTTGAAAGTATATTTTATTTGTTGTGTTATTCTTAATTTCATTTTCTAACCTCTCCATTTTTGTGTTCCCTGGTTGTAAGTGAGATTGTATGTGATTTTTTTACCTAATTCCGTTTGCTCTATTCTCTGGAAACCTCAATTATAATAAAAAAAAAAAACATACTTGTGGTTACCCTAGTGTTTACAATATGTAGAATTAACTATTCAAATCTTGTTTTCACAAAAACATTATTCTCTTTTGCTAGCTGCACAGTTTCTTGTAATAGAATATTACATGTTTGCCTACACTACTAATTTTTCAAAACACTGTTACTGATATTGCCTTAAAAAGTTATCTATGGAGTTGGGGAGATGGCTCAGCAATTAAGGGTGCTTTGCCTGCTTGCAAAGCCTGCAGGCCTGAATTCAATCCCCCAGTACCCTTGGAAAGCCAGGTGCACAAAGTGTCTACAGGCCCTGGTGTGCTCCCCATCTCTCTCTCTCTCTCTCTCTCTCTCTCTCTCTCTCTCTCTCTCTCTCTCTCTCATAAAAAATTAAAATATTGAAGTTTCCTGCATTTTCTTCACTAACTTATTCTTTTGTTATGTAAATCTGGCTTTCTGAGCATCATGATTTTCTTTTCTCTCTGAATGACGCCTTTAACTTTTCCTGCATAGCAATTCTTCTAGGGGTGACTTCCCCTGGCAACACTTCTGTCTCTTTCATTTTGAAGGAAATCTTTTATGGTTATTGATTTTAGAGTCAGTGGAGTTTCTTTTTCAATGCTTCAAAGATTTCACTCAGTTATCTCACTTGCCTGTTTTCATAAGTCTGATATGGGGCTGGAGAGATGGCTCATTTCATCAAGCACTTGCCACACAACAATGAGGACTGAGGTTGAAATCTCCATCACCCCATAAATGCTTAGCATAGCAGGAAACCGTAATCCTAGTACTTGGGAAGGGAGAGTTTGAATTCATGGGCTAAACTGGCTATCTGACTAGCTGAATCTGTGAGTTCTGGGCTCCAGTGAAACACCCTATTTCTGAAAAATAGAGAGAAGCCTGATCTAGAAAGACAGCTGAGGTCAACTCCAGGCTTCCACAGGTGCACATGTGGCCACATGCATACACAGGCACACAAACCATATATGCAAGCGAACATTTAAAAAAGAAGCCTGATGCCACCTGAAAGCAAGATGTTTTATTCTGGTATTTTTTTTTCTCTGTCTATACTCAATAGTACTACTCCAATAGACTACTTCTTTTCTTTCATTTTCTGCTATTTGATTATATTTATGTGTAAATGTCTTCGTATTTATTCTGCTAGATTTCATTGAACTTTCTGGATTTGTGTATAAGTATCTATCATCTTTACTGTGATGGTTAAGTTTTGTTGTTAACTTGACCTTTCTAGTAATCTTGGGTGGGTGGGTGGGTCTCTGAGGATATTTACAGGAAGGCAGCCTCTCAGTAAGGGGCCGGATATAAAGAAGCTCAAAGAAGCTAGAAGTAACATCCTATCCTGTGTGGGCAGTGCAGGAAGTAAATTCCAGAGACTCAGTAAATTACTAAGTCTGGGATAGGGTTGCAAGACCCCACCCTAAGCCTATATAAAGGAGAAGAAATTCTTTGGCCCTCCTGCCTGTTTGCTGTTCTGTGTGTGGTGTTGGTGATGGGATTTTCTCTCTGCTTGGACCTCTGAAAGAGAATCGGCCTCTTTCATTTTTATGGGACTTCCCATAAGCTTGAATAAATCATTTCCTCCCATAAACTGTGCCTGGTTTGAAGACTCACCCCAGCTGCATGTGGCTGACTGCAACAATTACTTTTTTAAAAATATTTTATCTTTATTATGAATAAATATATAAGTTGTATGAGCCATTCTTGTAAAGGTGTCCCTATTCCCTCTTCTCTGTCCCTCTCTGTCCCTCTCTGTCCCCAATCCACTGGGGTAATTCCTCAGTGCACATACTGGATATGTCCATAGGGTTGGAGATTATGAACTGCACCAGAGGTAGCCAGGTTTTTTTTCTTCCTGCTTTGTGCACTGTTGCTAAAGGGGAGGGGTAATGACTCTGGGTATTCTCTCTCACCATGTATCTTACATTCTATCTGGCCCCTCTTCCACTCAGTTCCCTGAGTCATAGTGGGTGAGTTTTGAGTCTGCTTTACTGAGATTTTATGTATCTCTGGACCTTTGCCTGGGTTGTGTTGCTTATCATTGGTGTCTGTCTCCAATGACCTTTCATGTGTTGTCAGACTTGCTGTGGTGATTTTTCTCCTGTTTCTATTTACTTTCTCATAGGTTTCATTTGGGCCCTGTGTGAAGGCTAGATGTGGTTTGTCTCCTGCCTGGATGTCAGCCATCATCCAATGTCTTGTTGATGGAAATGGGTTGTCCCTAACTCTCTCAATACCTTTTGAAACATACAAACAGAATTTCCATTAGAGAGTGAGATCTGTATAGGTTAAATGAGACAAACATTGCTATTTTGGCTAGCTCCTAATGGGCATGGCCTCTCTGTAGCTCTGGTAGTAGGAATTTCCCTAGGAGCCTTAGTCCTTGGTCTCCATAGGATTTTGCCATGGATCCTAGTTCCAGTTAAGGGTTCCTTGTCACTAAGTGGATCTCTTAGCAAATTAGTAAGCCATTGATTACTCTCCTTGGTTAAGTGCCACTACTGCACAGATGAACATTTCTTGATGTGCTGGTCTCTTCCATATTCAGCATTATTGTGACAACTGTCTATATTATATATAAGTGGTATCTGCTTTCTCCAAATATCATTGACCAATTTCCCCTGGCAGCACCTGCAACACCTTCTAGTGCTACACATGCTACCATCTGGGAGCTGGTTACCATTCGGGATCTAGCAGGATCTCCTGTTTGATGACACTGTGTGATTTCTTAAGCAATAGGTTCTTACCTTAGGGCTGGGGCCAGTACTCAAAAGCTTTGACAGAAGTCTGTGACATTTGGGGAACTCATGGGTCTCTTTGATCCACAGCTCAGTGTGGGAAGGAACCAATAACTGGGACAGGGAGATGCAGGCCTGAGCAATTTTTCTTGGGGTTAGGCTTAATTCCATTCTATTCATGGTCCCTCTTACCAGGTGGTGCACATCGGTTCCTCAAAAGCTTCCTGTATGAAAGTTAGAATTTTATGGTGTCGATTCATTATTAGTTTATTGTATGAGTCTCCTCCCCCTCCCATTCCTCCCCCTCCCAATTCTTTCCATCCCCATTTACAGTCTCTCAGTTTACTGAGAGGTATTCTTAATGTTCAAGCTTAACCAGGTTAGGAACCACATATGAGGGAGAATATGAGGCACTTGACTCTCTGTTCATGTGTGAGATCACGAGAATGATCTGCTCCAATCCGTCCATTTTCCTTTAAATTTTATTATGTCATTTTTTTTCCTTTCAGCTACATAAAATTCCATAGTGTATATTTCCCACAACTTTGATATCCATTCGTCCAGTGATGGCCATTTGGGTTGATTCCAATTCTTTGCTATTATGAACTGAGCTGCTATAAGCATGGTTGAGCAAATATCTCTGTGCTTTGACAAGGAATCTTGGGGGTAGATGCCATTATTATTTTAACAAAATGTGCAGACATTTTTTTCTTCAAATATTTATTATGCTACTCTTCTATTTCTTTGATTTTCTAGTGTTTCAAATATATGTGATATATCTGGGAAATCAGACAATTTGTGAATATTCTGCCCCCATCCCCACATTCTTGATATGCAGTTAGTGAAGATTCTACCATCTTACTTTTAAATTTGCTTGTTTCTTCAACTGTATCTAGTCTATGGATGAGCCAAATAGAGACATTCTTCAATTCTGTGCTATTATTTATCATTTCGGATTTGTTCTTCTAAAATTTTCAGCTGTAATATGCTGTTATGATGCTGGTATCCTATTAGTGAGCAGTTAACAGGCAGAGAGAAACATGTTAATCACATCATGTATATATATAATTTGGGGGGAGATAGGGTCTCAAGCTAGCCCAGTCTGACATGGAATTCACTATGTGGTCTCTGGCTTCCCTTGAATTCACCATGATCCCCCTATCTTGGCATCATAAATGCTGTGATTTAAGGCAAGTGCCACACTTGGGCCCTAATCAGTTTTTTTTTTTAATCTGATGAAAATAACTGGTCTGTGGCTGAAATAAATGTTTTTGACAAAATGTAACTTGTGCCTTTCACTTTGATAAAAATTTAATTTGTATAAAGGACTAGAGTTAGAATATTGTCTTAATTAAATGAAGATAAAGCTTCATTAAACCTTCTAACCTGAGAATAGGCTTTTGTTCAGAAGAATGCTAAATGTGGTCCATGACTTCTGATCCAGATTAAGACCTCAGGATGATGCTCTGAACATGCCTGTCTTCCAAATCTCAGAGGGTATAGTGTTTTGTAACCTCAGTTCTTAGAATGAGGCCTGAAGAAACATTCACCTTCAATGTCTTCACCTTCTTACATTGATGTAAATGATGACTTTCCATTCTGTATAAGTCAATTTGTATTGCAAATTTTGTTATTTTATATTGTGGTAAATGGAAATAGCTTTTTAAAAAATATTTTAGACAAGTCTGTGTAGAATTGAGCAGTCTGAAAGCCCCGGGTCCCAGTCACCGGTCCCTTCCCTCACTGAGCTGTTGACCAAAGAGACCCATGAGGATCCAAAAACAAGACAGAATTCTGTCAAGCCTCTTGAATGCTATCCCCAGGCCTGAGACAAAATCCTGTTGCTGAAGAAACCACAGAATGCCATCGATCTTCATCAAGAGTCCCAGCGAGGTCTGGAATAGTAACCAACCCCCAGATGGCAGTTAGTGAAGGGCTGGAGGGCACTGCACAAGCTGCCAGGGGAAGCTAATTGGTGAAACAGACCATTGGCATGAAACATAGTCTGCGGCTATGAATAGGCTGGATACAGTTCCTACTGGGAGAGAACAGCAAACCAAGAAGGAGCAATTGTGCAATGAAGGAGCCTGGGCCTGGGGGAGACAATCAACAGCCATTAAATTCAGCCAAATATTCCACTCAGTGAGGGGGAACCCTTGATTGGAAATGGGGATTTAGAGCAATATGCACCAGATCCCATACTCGGGCTTCCAAGGAAAGATGCACTATGCGAACATCTGACAGGGAGGCTACTAAAAATAGAAACTAGATAATCCAGAATGCTGTATATTTGTTAACCTACACTGTTATCACTCTCCGATGGAGATTGTGTTTTTATTTTTCAGGATATAGCAAGTGAGCTGTGGCCCATATAACCCTACCATCTGACAGCAGGCAAAAAGCTGAGATCATGGCAAGAGTTGAGCCACCACAGTCATATCCTGGAGGATCCATATGGAACCCTGCAGAGAAGGTCGGGATGAACAAGGGATCCATAGCCACAGCCATTCAACCAACTCAGGATAAGCCAAATGTGTTTGTGTTTTTCAGGATGCAACGAGAGAGCTGTGGTCCATCTAACCCTACCAACCCACCGTAGGCCGATGGCCGAGATCCTGGCAAGAGAGGAGCCACCATAGTCATATCGTGGAGGATCCATAGGGAAACCAGCAGAAAATGACAGATGAACAAGGGACCTATAACCACAGCCATTCAATCAACACAGGATAGGCCAATGAGACAGAAATCAAGGATTTGCGACACAAGGACCCCTAAACTCGCAACATTAAGACAGCCTTAATACTCACCCACCACGACTCAAGGAACTGAGCGGAAGAGGGGGCGGAAAGATTGTGAGAGCTGTGGTGGGGGAGATGGTCCAGAGGCATGGCACCCATCAGTAACAACACACTTGGGCCAGGAAGACCCAGGAAGGCTGAGTACTAGGATATCCAGGATCCCTTGCCACAAGGACTAATACAGACAGCCCACGGAGGATATCCAACTGATCAGGGAGGGGGAGGGGGAATTGGGGAATTCGGGATAACAATTCATGGTTTGCCTACTAAATAATGTAACTCATTATGGACAATAAATTTATATTTAAAAAATATTTTATCTGTTTGCAAGGGGAGGCAGGGAGGGAGAGAGATCAAGAGAGAGAGAGAGAGAGAGAGAGAGAGAGAGAGAGAGACAGAGAGAGACAGAGAGCCTGTTTCCGCTGGACATAGTGTGTTGTTACTGAGGCTGAGGCAGGCCATGTCTCTGGATATTCTCCCCACCAAGGCTCTCACAATCTTTCCGCCCCCTCTTCTGCTCAGTTCCCTGAGTCATGGTGGGTGAGTATTAAGGCTGCTTTATTGTTGAGAATTTATGGGTCTTTGTACTTCTGCTTGAGATTATGTCAAAAATCTTTGTTGTCTGTCTCACTGGTTTATCCTGTGCTTGCTGAATGGCTGTGGCTATGGGTCCCTTGTTCATCCCATCATTCTCTGTGGGGTTCCATATGGATCCTCCACGATAAGTCTGGGGTGGCTCATCTCTTGCCAGTATGTCAGCTATTGGCTGAGGTTTGTTGGTAGGGTTGGATGATCCACAGCTCTCTCGCTGTATTCTGAAAGACACAAACAGAATCTCCATCGGAGAGTGAGATCAGTATAGGTTAACTGAAATACACATTTCTGAATTAGCTAGATTCTATTTTTAGTAGCCTCTCCTTCAATCACTCGAATAGTGCATCTTTCATTGAGGGTCCAAGAGTCTGGGTTCTAGTGCATATTGCCCTAAGTCCCCAGTTACAGTTAAGAGCTCCCCCTCATTAAGTGGATTATTTGGCCAAATTTAAAAGCTGTTGATTGTCTCCCCCAGGCTTTGGCTCCTCCACTGCACAAGTGCTCCTTTCTTGGTTTGCTGTTCTCTCCCAATAGGAAGTGTGGTCAGTCCACACTTCACCAGAAGTTCCCAAGTGTCTCATGGAAATATACTTTAGATGAACTCATTCTATCTTACCCTCACACACAGAAAGCCTCTTTTGACTGAAGTGTGGTGTATGTCTAGAGAAGAAAGTAAAAATCTGATAGGCACATTTGTTAAGGAAAATGAGCAGATATTTGAAACTTTGCATTCTTTTATGAATGATTTTAAGATAGTTGTTTTTAAAGTTTGCAGGTTAAGCAATAGTATTCACTGATGAACACGACATTGGAAAGCGGGTGATAAAGTACCTGCAAATATAAACATCTACCAAAGTGCCCATGCATTTGACAGTTGTGAAATCTCCAAAGACTTTTCAGTTTTATATTTTAGAAAAAGACTTCATGACTTATTCTCACCATGAAATTCCAAGGGGACTAATAATGAATGATGGTACAAGAGAAAATGTGAAAGTAGACACATAGCACACAAGAATAAACATTAATTATAAGAAAAAATAAGCATATGAAGATTTCATCAGTAAAGAAACTCTGAAACCCCTGGGAAGATGATATAACTCTTTGTGTCATGGTCTGAAAATATTTTCCCATTGGAATTTTCCTATATAAATTGTTCATTGAATAATTAATCAACACTAGGTATGAAGAAAGGAGTAAATTGATGAGACATAAATTAGCAAATTTCCTTTACAATTAAATGTGAAAAGAAAACAATGTATCCTATTAATTATTTCTGTATGAGTAACTCAACGATAAAGCCATGGTTTGGAACATAGAGAGCTTTGCTAGAAGGTTCTATAGATCTCCTCTTCTTTACTTGTGGTTACTAACTCTATTGTTTCCAGACTACATGGCATTCCTATCAATATTACTATACAAAATATTTTAAATTCATTTCCCTTGTTTTGTCTTATTAATGAAGACCACTCTGATGTAATGAAGGTTTTGCCATGTTTTATCTGAAGAGCACTTACAAATTTTAAACTCACCTCCATCATTACTTTCATCTGGGATACTTTAAATAATAATCATAACATTATTATCACTTCCTATGCTTTCTGTTATAATTGCATGGGTCAAGCTCTAAAAAAATTAATACCATTATTGCACAGCACATAATGCAACAAGCAGGTACCCACAAGCAAAATAATTAATGCTTAACTTTTCTTCATATTATATACAAAATGGACAGAAAATAAATCAAAGACTTAAATGCAGGGGTTAAATTAGCAGCCCACTTAAAAAAACATAGATTATATCTTTAACAGTTTGCTTCTATGATATGAAACAAGAGCAAGAAAATTACCTCTTCTGTCTTTTTTTTTTTTTTCCAGGCTGACCTGGAATTCACTATGTAGTCTCAGGGTGGCCTTGAACTCAAGGTGATCCTCTCCTTGAGAGAGGTGGAGAGGTGAGAGAAGTGCTGGGATTAAAGGTGTGAACCACCACGCCAGCACAAAAAACAAACTTTTATGCTACAGAAGTAAAAAAATGCTACATTAAGTAAAAGCAAATCCAAACACAGACCATGATGTCATTGTACTTGGGAGGCAGAGGTTGGAGGCTCTTTAATTCAAGACTAGCCTGGGCTGCACAGAAAGTTCAACATCATTATATGGTACATGGTGAGATAATCTCAGCCACAACTCACAAAAAAATAGAATCACAGAAAATATATACAAATAATACTTTCAATAACTCCATAATCATCATAATAATCACAAAACCCACATAATTCAGGCTGGGGATATGGACCAGTGGTTAAAGGCACTTGTTTGCAAAGTCTGCTGGCCCAAGTTTATTTCCCCATGTTGCAGTCTGCCTTCTCATTGCAGGCAGGAAGGATCCAAACAAAAGCATACTATGGAGGAAAGGATTTATTTTGTTTTACAGACTTGAGGGGAAGCTCCATGACAAAGGGGAAACAATGGCATGAGCAGAGGCTGGACATCACCTCCTGGCCAACATCAGGTGGACAACAGCTACAGGAGAGTGTGCCAAATACTGGCCAGGGGAAAACAGCTATAAAAATTGTAAGCCCACCCCCAAGGATACATTGTCTCCAGGAGGCTCCAATTCCCAAACTTCCACCAGCAAGGGACCTAGCATTTGGAATATAGAACATTATGGGGTGGTGGACACATGAGTCAGGTGCTCTCCTTCTGACCAGTCAAACCTTGAGTAGTACTGAGGTTGGAGAGCCAATTCCAGAGAGCACCAAGTCCACTAGAGAAATCATTCTTATAATTCCTTTTCTCTAGAACCACAACCTCTATTAGTCAGGCTTCTCTAGAGGAACAGAACTGATAGAATGAATTGTAACAAGGGGATGTTTTGGATTAGTTTACATCAGCCCATCAAGAGCAGTCTGGCCTGAAAATCAAGGAACCAGTAGCTGCTCAGTCTGCATGGCTGGAGGCCTCAGCAGTCCCATCCAGCTCTGAAGGCCTGAGGCTTCCTGGAGAGCCACAGGTATTCAGTCCACACTGGAAGGCTGAGGAAACTTGGTTCCAATGCTGACAAAGGATAGATGCACCTGCAAGAGAAGGCACTCCCCAGCAAGCAGCACAGGCAGCCAGGTGGGAGGAAGAGATCCTCTTCTCCCAGAACTTTCCTTACCCAGAATCCCCTTCCAGGAAGGCAGCCCACTCTGGGGGTAGGGCTCACTCTGGAAGAAGGACTTCCCCTTTCAGTTAATCCTTCCTGGAAGTAACCATAGAAACCCATCCAAGAGGGGATTCTTAATCTGATAAATTGACAACAGAATTAATAAAGTAATAAGGGAAGCAATTCATCAAAAGGATGTTACAATTGTAAATGTTTATGCACTGAGACTTGGGACACCCAAGTGGTGAGCCCAGGATCCTGGTTCCCAGAGCCCACGACCTCAGTACTCAGCTGTCCATTTATATTGTCAACTTAAGTAAGTAAGTTTCTTTGTCCTTAAGCCAATCGTGCATCGGTCACTTATATTTTAGGTGTTCTGTTGTCAGTGGTTTTATGTGGCATTGTGATTTCCAGTGATCTGTAAAGGAACATATTCTTTGAAAGAAAAATATCTGTGTGTTGCATTGTGAAGGGGTCCCTGAGCCTGGCGAAATGTTTTTACACAGGATCTTACCCAGGATAACACCTCAAAGCACCTGAGAGAATGTTTGACATATCTGAAGGATCCCGATGATTCCCTTTTGAAAAGAGCAATACACCCAGCCAATCAACATTTATATGGTCACCTATTGTCTCTCCATAGACAGTGGCCTAAGGAGGCCCAGACCGGAAAACTTTATCCACAGTAGATAAATACCCTTCAAAAAGCTTTCCGTGAGGACATAACTTCAGACTCTAGAGAAGTCTGTCCACTCTCCACTTGTTGCTCAATAAAGCAATCCTTGTCTGAGCGTGCTCTAGTCTGGTGTACCTTCTGACTCAATCTCCTTACACATTGTGTGTCTGTGATTCACACAGGGATGACTTTGAGAGGTAGGTCCACTTCTCAAACATTTATTTTTCTTGTTTGTAAAACAAGAGCACAAGGGTTGGAGAGATGCCTCAGCAGTTAAGGTGCTTGCCAGAAACGCTTAAAGACCCAGGTTCAATTCACCAGTACCCACATCAAGCCAGATACACAAAGTGGGGCATGCATCTGGAGTTTATTTGCAGTGGCTAGAGGCTCTGGCATGCCCATTCTCTCTGTCTCTCTCCCTCTTCCTTCTCTCTATCATCCTTTCCTTGAAAATAAATAAAATCAAAATTAAAGTAAGAGCATAATAGCAACTAGCTCAATGAGCAGTTGTATTACATGAAATGATATAAGGTATTTTTTGAAGCATTGCTTCTTATGGGTGCATTCTTTCCTTCCATGTAATAGTTAATTTGCAGCAATTGTTTGTATCACTTCAAGATGCTGATGGATGATTAGATGATTGAACAAAACCTGCCAAAATCGCTGCCACTGTGAAATTTAAAGCCTAGTGAATATAAATATAAATATAAATATAAATATATAATTTCTGAATATATATATGTGTGGATATACATATATATGCTGTTTTGTGTACTGTTCTATGTCAAAAATTAGAAGTTCTATATGAAGAAAAGAAAAAGAGCAGGGTATGAGGAGGAGTGTTGCATGTATGTGGAAAAGCTGTAACTCAAAAGAGAAGACATTTTATCAGAGGCTTAATGCCGAGGAAAGACATACCTGTCTTGAAATAAAACATTCTGAGTGGAGCAAACAGCTTGTGAATGTATTTGAGGAAGGCGTGCATCTGACCCACACAGTATGTTTGGAAACATAGTTTAGTAGGCAGTGGAAAGAACAATAAAACAAGAACCCAGAAGAGAAAGCAAGAGCTGGGATTTCAACAAAGCCGGTGTTCACCTGGACCTCAGACTTTATAGAGTAATAAGAGAGCTTTCAAAATCAAACTGATTTTGAAGTAAAAGGGCAGCCATCAGAGTGCTTTAGTTGGGGGCTGGCAATCAGTAGCTCGTCTTGGAACTGTCACGCTGACCTCTGTCTAGAGGTCACAACATAGAGGTCCTGAGTAAGGACAGAACAGAAAGGCCATTGCTACAAATGCAAGTGAGAGAGCAGGTGGATCAGGCAAGGAGGAAAGAGGAGAAAGCCGTGAGAAATGGTCAAGTGTTGCAATGTTTTCTCAACAGAGCTCATACATTGTGGGGCTGCTCTGCAGAAAAGAAAAAGTTTCAAAGATGATTTCGAATATTTAACCTGACACTTGGAAGTCTGTCATTGCCTTTAAATGAAAAGGGAGAATTGGCAGTACCAGGAAGAGAGGCTAGATGTTCATTATTGAAAGTGTTAACCTAGGGCTGAGGTATGGCTCAGCGGCTAAATGCACATGATTGCACAACCTGCTGGCCCTGAGTTCAAGCGTTCAATTCCCCAGTGCCCTCTTGCCCTCTTGCAGCCAGATGCACAAATTGGCTCATAAGTCTAGAGTTTGTTAACAGCTATGAGGTCCTGGTAAACTCATTCTCTCTCTCTCTCTCTCTCTCTCTCTCTCTCTCTCTCTCTCTCTCTCTCTCTCTCTGCTCAAAATTAATTAATTAAATATGAAAATTATAATGAAATTTAGCATTTTTACACGTCTAAAAGCCAAAATTAAAAACACTATTATTAGAATAAATAATTAGTGCCTTCATAAAACTTAGATGGAATTCCAAAGTACCCCCTCCCCATCTTTTGAATATATTCTTTCCACTACCTCTTCTGTGGTGTTTGCTGAGCCTTGGAGGAAGTGTGGAGCTGTCCCATTTAGTGCTGAGCATTTAACAGCCGCTTTTTTTCTCTGCTTTTTGATCAGTCTTGAGTCTCTCCAGTAGTCAGCATCCTACACCAAAAAGAAGCTTCTCTGACCATAAGTGAAAGAAGTTTTCATCGATGGGTATAAATATAAATATTTAGAAGACAAATAATGGAAAAATATATATAGATATTTCTACTTAGAAATATATATTTCTAAATAAGTATATACATATATGTATATATAAAAGCATATATGTATATATATAAAAGCTAATGGCAATTTTATATATATATGTATATTTGTACCTTGTATGTAGCGATGATGAACTATTTTAGGGTATATTTTATTATATAAAATGTTTCTGTTTCAAACCTATCTGCTACAAACAAATATTAAGTTCTTTTTTCAAGAACACATACACACTACATTAGATTTTGCCTCATCCCCAACTCACCATCACCTTGAATTATCCACCTCGGCTGGTGTCCCACATCACATTTGCGCTTACCCTCGTGGTCCGGGGAACTAAGCAAGGCTTAGCTCGTGCTATGCACTCTTATGAGCATATTACGATGGGTTTCTTTAGTGACATTTTTAGGAGAAACTCTGTATTCTTCCCTGTGGCATATACTGCTTTTAACTCCACCTGCGTAAAGTCTACTCAGCATTTAAAGTTGCACATCAGTTTCCAATGTTGCCGTCTGTTTTACACATGAATCTGTTCTTTTGGATGCTTTCATGTTTAGGAGATTATATCATACACTCTGTATGTTTTTACAAGTAAACTATATGTTTCATGTCTTCATTATGCAAGATAATGGATTTCATGATGACAACTGCACACACGAATAGTACACTTAGATTATGTGCACCCTGAGTATATTGCCTTGCCGTTCTACTGTCCCAACTGATCCCCTTCCCCTTCTAAAAATTATATATCTTTTTAATTGTGACCCAGGAAGTTTCTTGTGTATTTTGTTTTCCTGTTTATTATGTATCTCTCAAAATGAAATGTGAATTTTATGACCACTAAAGATCATCTTCAGGTAATTCAGCTTACTTTCCAGTAGATAGTTACTTTTCTCAGAGCCATGATAAGGTATTTGAAAGAAACAACTGAAAGGAGTAAGCTTTTATTTGAGTTCATGGTTTTCAGGGATGCATCATGGGAGGGAAGCCATGGATGGTCTCAGGAGCAGCTCAGGGCTGTGGTGATCAGAGCTTGATCCCATGTGCCTACATGGACCAGGGAGCAGGGAAAGTGGAATGCCACTACATTGCTGACTGTTGACTGTTCCCTTTTTATTTTGTCCAAGTCTCAGTCCATGACATTGTGCAGCCCTCATTCAAAGCAGATCGTCCTTTCTTAATACTCTATAATTACCTTCACACACCCATCAAAGGTGTGCCTCATTAAGTCTTGTCCTTGCTCAATCTAATTAGGTTGACAATCAAAGTGACCATCACGCTATTTCTTTAATCTGTGTCCTGAGGAGAATATATGTTTACTTACATCTACCTAGGAAATATCACAAATCACAATGAGATATGCATTTTGAAAAGATCACTCTCCCACTGGTATAAAACAACTGTTTGGCTGGGCATGGTGGCACAAGCCTTTAATTGTAGCAGCTATTCAGGGGGTAGACAGGAGGATTGCTGTGAGTTCAAGGCCACCCTGAGACTACATAGTGAATTCCAAGTCAGCCTGGGTTAGAGCAAAACCCTTCCTTGAAAAGCCAAGCCAAAGAAACACTGTTTGAAGAGATGGTGATATGGGTTGCTGCTAATTAATAGTAAGCAATGAGGGGGGAGAGAGAGAGAGAGTTTTGGAATCCTCCCTTCCCCCTCCTCCTACTCCGAGTTCTTGTCCTCTAATGCCAAAGAATTGTACACAGGGACAGAATTAAATTTTAATTACACATTTATTCTAATTTAGTAGATCAGGAAAAGGGGAGTTGGATGGGGAAATTGGATGTGGGAAATCATAGAGTTTTCCTGCCACCAGTGTGGGGAAAACACGTGTCAAAGAGTTCACAGAGCTTTTACTATTTAGTTAGATAAACAGCCAAGAAAAGATAGCAGAAAAGCTCCCTTTGTGAAAAAGAGAGGTTCGTGAGAGAAAGGTCTGGAGCCTGCCCCCTACCCCAGCGGGGTAGGGGTACAGGCCTTCCCTCACTGAGGCCTGGGTCAGCAGTCCTTCTACTCCATTGCCATGTGGGAAAAGAGGGGCCTACTTCCCCTAGGGAAGCTAGTTTTAAGTCCTCCCCAGGTGAGTTAGAGGGACAGCTGATTGGTTCATATCTGACCAATCAGTTTTAGCACATGGGTTGTAGCTCTAACTAAACACCTCCCATTCAAAGGGAGGGGCTGGAAGGGGAGGAGCAGTCCCTATACACACCTGACTGTCACAATGGTAGAAAATTAAAACTCTTGGTTGGAGGCCGTTAAGTTGGAGGCCGTTAAGTCTGGAATTCAAGACCTAAATAAAATTTATAATCATTTACAATAGACATTTAAGAAATGGAAGTATAAGTTAACAGAATTATTCCAAAGGACATTGTGACATTCTTATGTGCCAGAAATTGTACTTTTTGGTACATGCTATTATTTGCTTAGGAAACATACCCTGCAGACTCACATATGGGGTTCTTGGTTGCCAGGTGATGGGCTATTAGAAAGTGCTGGAATTCTGACAGTTCCAACCTAGTCAATGCATTCATCCTTCGATGGAGCTATAACATGGTGGTATTAGTGGAAGGTGGTGGAAAGTAAGGTATGGAAATACAAAAAAAGAGAAACTCAGTGGAGCTTATGTCTGTAGGGGCGATATTTTGCCCAGGCCTCAGGAAAAGTCACAGAGCAGTATCATAATATGCTATGTGTTTTGGAAAAATTATTGTGATTTTTTTTCTTTGCTTCCTGCCCACCCTGAAGGAAAGAATCTTGTCTACTTTATACCCCTGCTGCCTTGATGTTTTGCCCAACTGCATGGACACAAGATCAAACCATCCTGGACCACATCATCCAAAACTGTGAGTCAAAATTACTATCTCCTCCATTTTAAATTAATCTCTCTATAGAGTTTGGCCATAGTGATAAATACTCTAAAGTAGAATGGGGTTTCAAACCACAAAACTTTATGTATCAGTGAGTTCTTTGCAAAGCATGTCATGGATAGTCCTTGAAAATATAGTTTTTAAGAGGAATATAATCAGTAATATAATAACATTTACAAAAACAAAAAAAATCATGTATGCAAAATAACAAAATAACATCTAATTCTGCAATGAATAAATTATATATATTAAGTACAAGAAAATTCACTTGTCTTTTTTTAGAAATGAAACTCTTGTTTCTTCATACTGAAGTGTATCTATAAATTTCCATTAGTGAAATTAGCAACATTATGAATTTGAGATTTCCTACTCAAAAGTAATAATAGACCTTTTTTATTTGCTCATGAAAATTCACTTGTTCAAATTTTGTCTTCAAGGTAAAACTTTAAAATCAACTCAAATGAGGAGATACTATAAAATCATGTGTCAGGAATGGTTCATTTGCACAAACATCTAGCTAGGGTTATATTGAGAGCTATAGGACTTCCTATATCATGACTTTATGGAGGAATTAATAAATTTTTCAAATGATTTACAAGAATGATCAATGTGGTAGTTTGAATAATGTCCCCCAATAGATTCAAAAGTTTATTATAATTGTAAATTGTCTCCAGCCAGTTCTGGCTGGAGGAGGTGTGTCACCTTGGCCAGATCCTAGGGTTCAGCCCTAAGGTGTTTCTGGGGTGGGTCTGGAATTCTAGCTATACATGTGCAAAAAGCAGTCTGAGCTCAAGCCTGGAGTTCCTCTTGTTTGCTAGTTTGGAGTGTGCTTGCTTGAGGTGCTGGTGGTGGGCTTCAGTCTCTGTCTGTGCTTGGATCTGTGAAAGTGGGGCCAGCCTTTCGACTTCCCTTGGATCTGTTAGTTCAATAATAAATACTTTCCTCCCAAAAATTATGCCTTGTTTGGAGATTCATCTCAGTGACGTGTGACTGACTACGACAACCAACAAAACTGTTTCTATCCTCTGTTAAAATTTGCGTCTTTTTTCTATCTCTCCTTAGATGCTGCTGCAGTTCCTCCTATTAAAGTGATCAGTGAATAAATCCCTATAGCAAATATTGAGACTTTGATATTCAACGGCAGCATTACCCACTAACAATTTAAATATCATTAAGAAAGGTACACTGAAGAATAGACCTCATTCTCTTTTGAAGGTCTTAAAAAATGATGTCTTTAGTGTAGTCTTTATAAACCATTTTTTCCCACTTGCTATCCCTTTCCTGAGTGAAATTGCTGATGCAGATCTAGGTTCCTTTCTTCTGTTACATCCTTATCTGAGAAATAAAAGCTGTAATCACCATCATCATTCAGGTTCAGTGGCTCCTATTGTGAATGTGCCCGGCTAAATCCCCACCTCTATTGATTATTGATTGTGTCATGTCCTTGAAGGTGAGACTTTTTCACTCCAATGCAGAGTTCATCCTAGGCCGTCATTGGCAAGATGCCACCCAGCATAAATCATCACTGACTCTCCTGTCTGTCCCCTTCCCCTCCTCTCAAGTCCCAGAGCCAAGTGTTAATGAGTGCCCATTTCCTGACTTATTCTTTGTTTTTGTTTCATTTTGAAAAAAAAATTATAGAAATTTCATTTTAGAATGTTAACACGATGCTCAAAAAATGACTGGCAACTTGCACTTTTATTGTATGCAGGCATAAAACAAATCTGAAAGGTGTGGTCTGCTTTACAAAGATGTGTTCACCTTTTATTTCTTTAAAAGATAACATTTTCATTTAATTTCATTTCCTGTCAAAGATCAGAGTGAATCTTTTAAATATTGATTAAAGACTCCAAGTATCAGTACATGGTTAATGAGACAGCTATTTTGAGGATTAGTTCAGCCAGTAAATACAAATATATTTATGTGAACATTGCAGGGTTATTTAACTTTGTATTTGAAAGGATAATGTTTATTATCATTTCACAGTAAGTTAAAATAAATTCTCATTGCATAGTTATATATATGAATACTACATTTTATATATATATATATATATATATATGTATTTACACAAGTATATATAAATAAACATGTATATATGTATGCACACATATATAAAAAGCCTATTTATGTTGTGAAAAATGTTTGGTAGTTAAGAGCTGATACATGAATGTAATCTGGATGTAAATATTGTATATTGCATGTCAATTTGCTAGGAGGAGGGAATTGGCTTTCAGAAAATCCTATACTGTCTTTGTTAATCATATCTCCAGTAGACTTTAAACCTATGTCCTCAAATCATTGTGGTAGCTCATTTCAAGTCCATCTAATTGTCATTTTTTGTCTTTTTTTAATCACTGTTCTGTGCCAAAAATTTTTTAAGTCTAGCAAAATCTATTTCTCAACAAAGCCTAATTTTTATTGACCTCGTTATTATCCATAATTAGATTCACTGTATGAATGAGCAAATCTTATAATGGTACCCCCATTTCCCTCCTACCTGTCCCCAATCAACTGGGTATCCTCCTCATTGGGCATACTGGATCAGTCCATGGAGTGGGGGCTCACTGACAGAGACCAGCAAGTGTTAATGTGTGTCTATGCTGGACACATTCACCGTTGCAATGGCTACATAAGTTTATTTACTCAGTATTATGCACTTATATCTAAGTGCATTTCACACAGCTTTTAAGTGAGCAAGTATACTCAGTGACCTTGTGAATATTGTTGGTCATTTTGAACTTGGAATATTTGAAATGGCTTCTTTAACTTGAGTTCAAACACTTCTTCAAGCACAACACCAATTAAAGCTCATCAAAAATTCCACTTCCATTAGTCACCGCCTGGTTGGGAATACTTTCAAGTCTCAGGCCACTTAGTAAAATTATGCATGGTAATTATAATGTCAATAGGCTAAGGAAGATAAATTATTTTAAAGGACACTTTATTCTTATGTATCTAAAATGTCCACAGGCTGATGATATTTGCTTTAGGACATTTTAAAATTCAAACAACACTTCTCAATCCAAGCCTTTGTAGGAAACAAATTGTCTCTATACTTATCTGTTTTGCACATGGAATGTACGTAGTGACTCCAATGAACGACATATAGTTCATACTTACAGATATGACCTCTGACTTAGCATCAACATTCATCTCTTAGTTGCTCCGCTCATTAATGAACTATTCATTAACAAGCAATCTGTCAAAAGACTTTTGCTGAGTTTAACTGTCATGATGATGATCTATGGTTTGTTGACCCCAAAGCCTGAATGCTGAGGGTCCCTCATTGGGGAGTCCACCATGTGCTCTCATTGACCTTGTAATAAAGGAGACTATTTCTGACCCAAGAACAGGCCGGTTTTCATCCTGCCTTGGCTGGCGAAGCCTGGCTCTCACATGTCCAACTTGGCCTCCCAGCTGGATGCTCATCCAGACCTTTGTAATTAGCTTGCTGACATGTCCAGGCTGCTGTCTTCCAGAAGCTTTTCAACTACCTACAGTTTTTCCTACAATTGGCAGAGAGTAACTCAATTCAGTTATAATTCTTATCAGATTTACAACCTGTTTATTATGTCTGTATGTCTTGTTCCAAAATCCAGAATATTTTTAGTGGCCATGTCAATCAAAGCCTATTTTATTTCTCTAAAAAAATTTTTTTTGTTTTTTTTTTTAGGTAGGGTCTTGTTCTAGTCCAGGCTGACCTGGAATTCACTATGTAGTCTCAGGGTGGCCTTGAACTCACAACATCCTCCTACCTCTGCCTCCCGAGTGCTGGGATTAAAGGCGTGCGCCACCACGCCCAGCTAAGAGAATTTCTTAACATTTTGTTAATGTACATAGATTTAAACAGCTGTCTTCATACACATACAGTAGAACTAAGGTTAGCATAGATAGTTCTTTTTCAGGAAATATTTGTGTTTGATTTTATTTCCTTTAGTATTCAAAACAAGACAGGCTATAGAGAATAACGATGAAATATAAAATATATGTAAAAACAAAGAAACAAAATACGAAAATAAGTGATAACATTACTGATTAATTTGTTCATCTCTTGAGATTCCTGTTGTTAAATCCTAATATATTTCTTTTATGGTCATAGTTGGGTTTACTTAGTGAAATGAACCAGGGAAAAAGCAGTTTTCTGAATTTCCTGTAGCAATACTGAAATCGCATTGCATCATTTAGTTGGGAAAGGTGTTTAATGTTTTACCTAACTGGAGAATATTTAATTACAATAATATTAAAATGTATTAAAGGGGAAAAAGATAAGAACAATAAAAGACAATTAACTCTATGATTAAATCAGAATTATCAAATAATTCTTGTTCTAATGTAGAGGACTGAATACAGGGTGTGCGAGAGAGAAAGGAAAGAGTGCACGTGGGGAACCTCATAGGCAAGAACAAATATCGAGCTAGGACAAGTTTCCTAGGGACAATTAAACTTATCAATTTTTGCATTTGATAAAATTACAAAACTAGACAAGTAAGGCAATAAATTTTGTTCATTCATGTGTAAAATAGTGTTTGTCCTATTCCTAACAGAATATTGCTTAATAGAATCCAGAACCTCATGTCAATAATATTCACTAATGTTGAATCATCAGCATTATAAATATCACAATGCTTTCTCCCTACAGTTCAAAACAAGAAACAATGAATTTATAAAGGAGGTCATATCTGGACCTAGGATCACATGTTCAATTTGATCCCAAGAGAGGTCTTCAGTCCTACACTGACAAAGAATGCTATGAATATTGACATTACTGTCGGATGACACAGCATGCTGGAAAGAGCATATGAAATATCCTGAGAATGTACAGAATGAGACAAAGACAGGGCCAAACATGGAAGATGCTTTACAACTAAATTCATATGATATAACATTTTGGAGAAAGAAAATACCACAGTATAATTAGCACAGTTCTAGTCAACATGAATAAAAAGGAGAATGTAGTCTGTCACAGTTCACTTACTGATGAGACTTTAGTTCCTTGGCCTTTATGATTTTGGAATGACATATCTGTTTCTCAGTATAGTGCTGCTTTGTCTGGAATAAAAGTTCCTAGCTTGTGAAAAACATTCCTTCACAATTTACATCTTGTGTGATACACCACATCTCTGCTTTAGTCATTGATTTACCTGTTTAAGATTTTTGTTGCATTTTTAATATGTAATTAACTGGTCTGTTTATGAATTGATGATCTATAATGTGGTCAAATACAAATTTCACAAGAATAACGGTATTATTTGTGCTTTATGTTACCTCATATTTTCAGTCTGATTTACCTTCTCTATTACCAAAGTAAATAAGGATGTTATGTATATAAATGAAAGCAGTTTGTAACAATTTTTTGTTTGTTTGTTTTGGCTTTTCAAGATCTCGCTCTAGCCCAGGCTGACCTGGAGTTCACCATGCCTGGCTGTGTCCACAATTTCAAAAACCAAATTACAATAGAGACAAAATAATGTTGATTTAACAATGCAAATGTTTCTCACAAAACATTCAAGGGACCAGGTTGAGGTTTAGTTGTGACTTGAAATTTTTGTGGTTGTGGGTAAGATATATCATAGGACCAGAGTGACCAAGGCCTCTAATTTCCTAGTAAAGTAATGCTAAAGGTAGTATGTTCAGAGATATATTTTGTGCTATTTTTCTGTATGAAATCACTGTAGTTTAACATATTTGATGAATGCTAAGACAATTGGTTTTATTGGGAATTTAACAAGGGCTCAATGTCTGTTTCTTATTTTATCAAGATATGACCCTTGAAGTATATTGTGTGCATTCTTAATAGGAAAATGTCATATATTCATCAAGCTTTAAGCCCAAGGGAAAATTTAAGACAAATCAATTCCTCTCAGGAGTCACAGAGAAACTGACATTTCTCATGGTGATTTTCATTTCAGATTTGTTATAGCATATTGTTCTTTCTCCCCCATAGAAAGGATATTTAGTACTAGAATGTCTAATTTGTGATAGAAACTTGTAAAATAAAAAAGTAGAAAATAAATAAGAATTTAAAACTAGCATATAACAAAATTTAATAGCATTAAGTTTATGTCTGAAATCACAAAATTCTTTGTCCACAATGATATCATTTTAGGGAGATATCCTTAATTTATAAACACTTCTATACAGAAAGTAAAACATAATAAAATGATATTTTCTAACCAACTTCACATTTAGTAGATATCAATATAGTACATATATTTTATTATTGTTAGTTATATTTCTTTAATACTATATTAATTTTATTTATGTACTTTAAAAGTTAGTATATTTTATGCCATTAAAATCTCTTCCATCTTTTAATCAATCTATTATTAATACGTTTGTGGCTACCAAGTGTTCTATCATGTGCATATTTGTATCCAATCTCTTATTTAACCTTTTCACAATATGCCCAATTTTTATAGGATATGAGGATCCTATAAAAATGTATAAAGACTGTAATATATTTTGAAATAAGGTACCAGAAGTGGAATACATAGGTTAAAGTCATACATATTTGGATGACATGGTTATAAATTAATCAACTGAAATGATTTGTAACTGATTCAGCTACAATAGTGTGAGAAGTCAACTTTCCAAGCCATTGTAATATCAACCAAATGCTTTCTCTCCTTTCATTTTCTTCCTCTGACTTAAAGAGTAGTTAATTCTAGTTACTTCTTTTTGAATGATAGTAACAGAATGCAAAATAATAATACCATTTATTTATAGCCTGACATTGTTATCAGTTCCTGAAAACACATATACACTCAAAATAGTGAAAAACCTTACAATTCAATTTTATCAATGTGATAATTGCATAACTATCATATGCATGAACATTTGCAGATGGTTGATATTATCATATGGTATATAGAAAAAGACTAAGGTTCTTTTTGGTCTTTTCATCCATCTGTTTTAGATGAGATAGGGACACTGAGGTCACTGGGTTTCTGACATGTTTACAACTGTCACATGTTAGAGTTTATTGTAAGGGATCCCAAATTATTCAATGTCTATTTAATTTCAGTTCCTTATCCTTTCACAGATTGAATGTACAGAATATTTACATACATATCACTGTTAGGATATAGCTGGCAGAATTATTAAATTTCAAAGTCACAGGAAGAAACCTAAAACTTATTTCTATTTTTCATTAATATGCATTTAGATATTCAGAAAGGAGTAGCAGTATTTCAAGAACTCATATTTTCCACATGTTAGAAGTAAAAATTTCATATGAAAAGTCATGACAAGCAAAAGCATTTTTTTCCCAAAACAACTTGTGGTCCTGAAATAGTTTGTCTAAAAAGATGAATAAGTAGAGAATTATGCTTAACTCAGTGTATTCAAAGCTTCTGCCCTTATTTTATTCCTTGAGTTTTCTCTATTTTCATTTTAATCATTAATTTATTTTCTAATCATTTGCTTAAATGTGCCTATCAATTCTTTCAATTGATAAAGTATAGAACAAATGATAAAACATAAAATAAATTAGAATTATATAAATGTAACTTAAATAACATAGAATAATTATTTTCAAAGGTCTCATTTTAAAAATACTATGTTATTTCATAAAATTTATGGGGTATTTTTCTCAGCAGTATAATTGGAAATTTTCTGCAGAGCAGATTAAAATAAATGAAAGTCCCAGGAAAATAGTCATTACAAATTAGAAGCAAAGACTTGTTAAAGACTGAACAAGACCACCCCTTATCAATTTGACATGAAACCATATATCCTTACACTATACTTATTTTCCAAATGTAGAAAAATAATGATCATAATTCCACCAAACATGATATAACTATCCCACGTACAACCAGAAATTCATAATATCTGCCCAACAAAGGCAAGGTACCTTGAGGAAATTTTTTTTCCAAATATCAAATAAGTTAAATAAATTCAACAATGGTTAACTAATGATATAACAGCAATATTAATTACATAATAGAGAAATAAAAGAAAAACAAATGTATTGGTGTATATATGCACAAACATTCTTAGCAAAGTAAGCCAAAAAAGTAAAATAAAAAACCATTGCAACAGCCTCGTCTTTGTAACTGGCCTTAGCTGGTATTTATGACTACCTTCTTCTACTATCCATTCTGTTTTCCTCCGCCTTTGGCAAGCACCACATCAGGTCTTGGTTCTTTACCTGAGGGATCTGGGCATTTATCATACTATCTTGATTGGGATGTTGTAGTTTCCCACTGACTTTGATAACAGTGTATGGTAACACCAAGAGGTGCCCTATACAGTCTCCTGCACTCCAGACTTACTCATCCTTACTTCTATTGTGGAAGAGCAGTCCAATTTCTCCCTGGTATTCTGGATCAATTAGTCCTGCTAATCCTGTAACTCCTTTCTTGGCCTGTTGACAAGAGGGCTTTAGGAGCCAAAAGTGTCCAGGTGGAATCATCCCAGTTCAATGAAACACTCTTTGTGCCTCCTGGCAAAAGCACTCCCCTTTCTGGAACTAAAACTTCTAGGCCAGTGAAGCATAAGGTTGTGGGAATAGGAAACAAAAATTCAGTTAATGGGTCACTTGGTGTAATGGCAAGTGGTACCATTCCCATTTCCACCCCTTGATACATGGACCTGTGAATTAGGAATATGCAAGAAACAGTACAGTATATAGGATGCTGGTTCAGACCATACACAGCCTGTTGGAGGACCCTGCCCCAGCCCACCAAGTTATTGCCACCTAGTTGGCACCATAACTGGTTCTTTTAGAGGCCATTCCACCGTTGTATCAAGCCAGCTGCTTCAGAGTGGTGGGGCACATGGTAGAACCAGTGAATTCCATGATCATGAGCCCATTGCTGCATTTCCTTGGCAGTGAAGTGAGAGTCTTAGTCTGAAGCAATACTGTGTGGAATACCATGACAGTGGATAAGGTACTCCATAAGTCCATGATAGTAGTTTTTGAAGAAGCATTCAGGGCAAGAAAAGCAAATCCATACCCAGAATAAGTTTCTATTCCAGTAAGGACAAAACACTGCCCTTTCCATGATGAAAGTGGTCCAACGTAGTCAACCTGCCACGGAATTACTGGCTGGTCTCCTCAAGGAATGCTACCATACCGGGGGCTCAATGTTGGTCTCTGCTGCTGGCAGATCACTCAGCAGCAGCCATAGCTGGATCAACCTTTGTTAATGGAAGTCCATGATGTTGGGCCCATGAATAACCTGCATCCCTGCCACCATGGCCACTTTGTTCATGGGCCCATTGGGCAATGACAGGGATTGCTGAGGTTGGCCAGTATCCACAGAATGGGTCAGCTCATCCACAGGATTATTAAAGTCTTCCTCCAATGTGATCACTTTCTGATGAGAATTAACATGGGACAAAAGTATTCTTATATGTATGTCTATCCAAATACATCTTCACCAAGAAACTTTTTCATCAATTTTCCAATTGTGCTCCTTCTAAGTCTGAGACCATCCAGCCAAACCATTGTCCACAGCCCATGAATCAGTATACAACTGTGTCCTAGCCCGCGGGTCAGTCAATGAAGACCATAAGGGAGGGGGTGAGAATGGAAGGGACAAGAGACGCAAAGAATGGAGACAAGACAAAAATTCTGATCAACTCTCGATTCATTGAAGCTCAAGCAAATGCTTATAAACCCTCTCATAGGAGGAAGTACATGGATGAAAGTGTAAGAACTTATGTAGCCGGGTTGCTAAGTGACCTGACACAACGAGGTCATGTGATTTCTAGGAGGAAGCTTCATAGGCAGGAAAAGGAAACTTAAGCAGAGAATTACAAACTTAGCTTTGGTTAGTAGAGAAAATTGCAGAGACCTTCAAAATGGCATTGACACAGTTAAGACACAATAAGCAGCTCCCCACAGATCCCCCTTTCTTATTATTTTGAATGGCAAGATGGGACTGTACCTGTCTTAGGTTGGAACCCAGGAAACAAGCCTTACCCATCTTGGATACAGGGACTCTACCATCCCTTTTCTGTCTTTGGTTGACTTGAATCCATCAGTATTTGAGCCCCCTTTTACCCATCATTGGATAACTCAGCAGCAAATGGCGGGGCTCCTAACTTAGGTTGGTGGGGCTGTGCCAGGAATGCAAGGTTCTCTTACCCATCATTGGCTAACCAGTCCAGCAGTTATTTTACTTATGATGACTGTAATTTTCATCATCGGCCATCTGGAGTTTATGATCATGGACCTGGATAGGCTGCATCTTTATGGTGTCTATTTGTTGCTAGAGGAATGTCATTAGTTTGTTGAAAAGAAAAGGTCCTAGTGATAGCAAGATTAATAAGCCAAATAAGGATCCTAACAAGGGAAGTAGGTAAGGCAAGACTCCATTTAGGCTGCTCCAAAGAGGATTGGAATATAGTTCCTTCCTATAGTTCTCTCACTTATTGAGAGAAATACCTCTTTAATGATGTCTTTACTTAGTATCTTCTAAGAAGACCATTTTTATTTTCCTTCATTAAAGTTCCACTGAAATTTCTTCTTATTAAGCACATCATAACACATCTAATATCTGCAATTTCCTTTTATCCCCATTATACAGAGCCACTGTTGAGACATGAATTGAAAAGGGAAGTAGCCATAGAAAGGAGAAAAAATGATATCAGGTGTTTTTAGCACAATCATCTGATTTTCTTAAGAACAGCTCTATTTTCTAAGCAAGCCTAATGATTGAACCTGTTTAAATATCCTTTTTTCTTAAACCATGGGTTGATTACTTTAGATAGGATTAGAGTTAAGAGTCACTGAGCCAAAAACTATAACTGGAGTGATCAGGTCCAGTGGTAGCAGTGGTCAGTTTAGATGGTTTCACAAGCAAAAGAATAGTTGTATTCTGTCTTACAAAAACTTAGGCTAGAGAATTCTTTAGTACTTAAGACTGTCTTGTGGTGGTCACTCTTTTCCTAACGCTTGCTGTGACTAGTCTTTTTGACAAAACCCAAAATTAGTTTTCTTATTAAAAGATACCAAGCAAATATCTTTTGCAATCACTATATATAGTATAGAATTTTTTTGTAATTGAAGCCTTTACCAAAATTTAGGAGTAGATCCTTTTTTCTAAGAATGTCAAATGAGTATAACCATTGATAAGTAACTCTAACCATTGAACAGCCTGATCCTTAACAGACTTATAAGTAAAACACTTTCTAGGGGTATTCTCTCTCCTTTGTTTTTATAAGCAAGCAGAAAACATATAGCATTTACAGTAATGTCTCTAACCATTTAGCAATAAATGAGAAAAAAACCTTATGTCTTTCTCTTTAAACTCAGTTTACCCACATAATCATGGACTTTAGCACCATAAAGAAAATATAAATCTCCTTATGTTATTATTTCCCTTACATTCGTCTTTAACCAGAGGGTCAGTCTGGTTTATGAGGAAGCATTGGGAAATATATCTGCTTCTGGATCTATCTCCAAAAGAGCTCCGTTTTGGAGACAGAATCAGGCTGTGCACATTGATATGTGCCTTTTCTATTATTTAGTCCATGAGAGTTAGCACATGTAGTTGGCTTTTATAGAAAAACTGGCATCTAATATTTATTTGTTTATAGAACTTAGTCTCCCATCCTTTATGGAATTCAGAGAAATCATAGCAAATTGATTTAACTTTCAACTAATAGTAGATAACTTATATCCTAGAATCAGAAGAATTAGGAAATTTTGTTAGTAACACCTCTATGAATATAATTTTAAGAAAACTGACACACCATATAATACTTATTAGCACATATTTATAGATTTTATAATCTATGGATGTAATATATCTCCTGTTAATAATTTCATGATGTATATTTTGAAATAGTATAGGCAAAACATAATGTATCTGAGACAAGTCATAGTCAACACATTTACCATATTTGAGAATGATCTGTTACCTTTAAAACCTTTCAATATATTTGACAAATCACCCTTGGTAGAATTTTCAAAACTGATCGAGGTTAACCTGAGGAAACAAAAGTCTGTATCATAGTTAAAATCAGAGCATTAGCCAGGTGTGGTGGCGCACGCCTTTAATCCCAGCACTCGGGAGGCAGAGGTAGGAGGATCGCCATGAGTTCAAGGCCACCCTGAGACTACATAGTGAATTCCAGGTCAGCCTGGGCTAGAGTGAGACCCTACCTTGAAAAACCAAAAAAAAATCAGAGCATTGTACAATCAGAAAGGTGCCTTTGAATAACCCAGAAGGAGGAATCTTTTTATTAGCCCAGTAAGCATATTTGTCATCTCCCTGCCTCAGCTTTGTAAAAATATCACATGTATCACAAGGTTTAACTCACTTTGATTAAATGTTTTATAGAAAAAAAAGCTTCACAAATTGACTAGAAATCAAATGATTTGAATTTAAACTTAAGCAATTTTTGTACCTATTATTTCTTATTTATCAAGAATTTAAAAGTTTCCATTTGGCTGGCTGTGGTGGCGCATGCCTTTAATCCCAGCACGTGGGAGGCAGAGGTAGGAGGATCACCTGAGACTACAGAGTGAATTCCAGGTCAGCCTGGGCTAGAGTGAGACCCTACCTCGAAAACAAACAAACAAAAAAAAGTTCTCATTTATCTGAGCATGTCTGCAGAGCCTTTGTAGTGATCAGCTCAATCAGCTTAGCATAGGGGAGGGGCTTCACAGTCACACCTTACTGAGATATGCAGACATACCTTTTGCTGGCAGGTTGGAAGAGAAAACTTTTTTAGTCCATGTTTAGGCAAAAATGCAAAAATCATATTACTCCAAAAAGAGGCAGAAACCCAAAATTATAACAGTAAAAAAGGCAGTTTGCCTTGGCTATGGGGGAGGGCCTTGCATTAGAGACCTTCGGGTGGCTCCTACATTTTTTGAACTTAGATCTCCTCACATCTTTAAAGCTTCTTTTAAACCTTCAACAAATAATCCATGCTTACTTATTTCTTGTCCCATAATCGCTTATCACTTACTAGGGCCTGGCTCCACATGGTAGGTTCCCTCTTGGGGGTCCTTTTTCCTTCTTTGTTCACCACGGCTTCTTGACCAGCGTTCTTCACTGAGGTCCCTCATACTTCAGCCTTGACGTTGGACGCCACTGTGTCCCAGCCTGCAGGTCAGTCAAGAAGACCCTAAAGGAGGGGATGAGAATGGAAGGGACAAGAGACACAAAAATGGAGACAAGACAAGACAAAAATTCTGATCAAGTCTTGATTTATTGGAGCTCAGGCAAATGCCTATAAACCCTCTCACAGGAGGAAGTACATGTAGGAACTTATATAGCTGGGTTGCTAAGTGACCTGACACAATGAGGTCATGTGATTTCTAGGAAGAAGCCTCACAGGCAGGAAAAGGAAACTTAAGCAGAGAATTGCAAACTTAGCTTTGGTTAGTAGAGAAAATGGCAGAGACCTCCAAAATGGCATTGCTGCAGTTAAGGCACAATAAGCAGCTCCCCACACAACTGCACGTCTGGCCATTTTTACTTCCAAGCAAATTGCACAACCATGGGCACAGCCCAAAGGTCTCCCCATTATGAAGACTTCCCTTTTTATCTATTTCATTTCTGATAACAAATCAGCCAATGCCATCTCTATATGAGTAATACATCATGAGCATTATTTTATCCATTACAGTAAACATGCTCCTCTCTCCCTTGGCAATTTAGTGCTGCCACTTGGCCCCTGTTACTACAAGATGCAGTTAGACCCATTGCATCTAATTCACCAAATGCAGCAACTGCAGCTCCCAATATGATGTCCTCTTTACATATAACAGCAACTACTTGGAACTTTAAGAGTGCTGGAGCACTCCTCACAATGTTTCTTATAGTCTTAGTGAAGGGTACATCTTCTTGTCCCTTCCATTGTGGAAACAAATATGAGATTAAATGATGAATCCACTCCAGCATTCCAAGTTCTCTAAACCTTTTAATCCCTTCATCAACATTAACCCAAGGGATATCAGGCAGCTCAAACTCGTCCAAAATTGGCCATCTTTGGATCCATATGTCAGTCAACCAATCAAATAAGCACTTGGAGCCACTTCTAACTTCACAAGTGATAGACCTGGCCAGCCTGACTCCATCTTAATAACAGAAGCCATCTTGGTATGAGGCAGAGAAAAGGTTTTCATGGGGCAGGGGGTTCTGTGGTCTGAATTTCTGTTCTTTGAATTTACTTGACAAGGATTTCATGTCAGTGCTTTAATCTTGCTGTGCCTGGTTCCCCCTGGATATGTTTGTACCAGCCTTTCCTGGAAACTAAATTACTCCCCACTTTAACCATAATTTCTCATACAGCTTGTCAAGAAATTATGCCAAATAATCTTAGAATGTTGTCTATAACTATTTTATGCCTGCCAAAGTCCTTGTTGGAAACTCCCCAAGTATTAAGACATAAAAACGTTTCTTTTCCTTTGCTTAGAACTGTCCTCTGAAGCCCTGCATTTTGGGTGAAGCAGTTGCTGAATTCAGCTTTCATATACACAATGCAGCTTGCTATAATTTGGCCTAAAATTTGAATTAGCGGACCTTTCTTTGAGCTATGGGTTCAACATATGCTGCAGTATTAAATATATAATCACTGCTCAATGGTCACATTTCAATAAATTCACCCTGATCCAATCATATCTTTCTTCCTTCATTTTCTCAATCCTTGGAATTCATTCCCACACATAATTCACATGCTTCTGCTTATAAAAGTTGGAAAATTCTTGAAGTTCCCTAGAGGTGTATCTCACCTCCTCTTCAGTCATGCTTTCTATGTCTCCTTCAGGGGCCTTCTTGCCCTTATTTCTGGTTATAGGCCTAGAGTCGAAGACGGGTAGAGACTGAGGGGTATGGTCTTGTCCACCACCTCCTGCACAGAGTTCCATTACAGGTTCCCCAGATGAAGAAGGATCAATTCCCTCAGGCAAGGATGAAAAGGGTAATACTTTAGGACTTGGGGATGGGAATGCAACTGCTGCTAAGGGAGGGGAGACTACTTCCTCTGGCAAAATAACTTCTTCCAAATTTCAAGTGTTCAATGTCCCCAGATTTTCTCACACATACCCATCCCAAGTTGCAGGATATCTCTATTTTCTAATCAATGCCCTCACTTTAACTTCCGATACCCTGTGAGGCTGAAACTTGAACTTGTGTTGCAAATGAGCCAATCTCACAATGAGAGCTTGAGGTTGGTTTTCTGTAATTTAACCCCTGCCCTGTTTGGCAAGAGAGAAAACTCTCCTTCAAGCATACTTCGAAACCTTCATATCATGACAAGTTAGGCTGACTGGGACCCCAAAAGTAAATAGGAGTGTCCATGGACTTATGTTACAGTACCTGAACCCCTCCCTGGAAGTGGACAGTTTGCTTGACCCTGCCCTCCTATGACTTTGTGCTTCACTTACTGTGTTCCAAAGTGTATAGACACTTGATATTATAATGGAATATTTGAAACCGTGAAAAATTCTAAATCTTTTCTGTTTACAAGTTAGCTGCCTCTAGTATTTGATTATAAAGAATATGAGCTTATTCAAATATTGATGATGTAGAGAAGCTCATAAAGACTGAATATTAGCTCTAGGGAAGTTTGTTGGTTCTGTGACCCAGGCTGTATGATGTCAGCCTAGAGATGTCACTTTTTATATAAACTAGATGCTGAAGATAGAAAGATGACTGTCTAAGAACCACTACTGACTAAGGAGCCCTAGGTGCAGGTGTACACCATGACCCCTGGGTTTTTCATCAGTGTCTTTCCCAATCGTCGACCAGTGGGGTTTTGAGCAGCGTGTCTGTGCAGGCAGCAACAATGGTTATCTGTGATGCCTGATACCAGGTCTTCCACTTCTTGAGTTGCTCCATCAAAAGTTATTGCTCTTCCAGCACTTGAAACCCATACTGATCTCTGAAATTTAACCTTTTTGTAGGATTAATAAGGTGAGTATCCATTTTAATAGAGTGTACCTAGTAATGATGTATTGGCACCTCTGCACCAATCTTCATGAAAAATAATCAACTATTTTACTCACAAAGACATTTTGTTTAAACCTCTGTAAATTCATATTACAATAATTTATTTGATTACAGAGGAGTGGTGAAGAGGATAAATTATCTTATTTGCTTAATTACTCATTTTCTCACTATAGAGACATATCCTACTGGGCAACTCTTTTGATACTTTTTCACTTTCCTTCTCAGTTATTAATTATTTGCATCTGACACAATACATTTTCCCCATGATAACTCATTCTCATTAACCTAATTTTATAGTCCTCTGCCAAATATAGAAAGAAAAAAGGTGTTAATGGTCATGCATAGTTACTGAACAGTATTCAATAACTGACTTCAACAATGCACTACATGGAAGCGGTTCAGAGCTTTCTTAATCAGAAACCAGAAAAAAATACACACTCATATACATTATATATACATATATATGGCATATATGTATATATAAATAATTATATCTAAATCATAACATTCATTGTCTCTTTTCTTTTCAAGATTTGAAGCTGATGACATCTCCAGTTGGTTCTTCTTGATTCAGTCCTTAATTTAATGTGAAATAATTTAATTCCAGTAGTTGTTGTTTTCATTTTTTGAAAATGAAATAAGCAGGGGTCACTATATCTGTAAACTATTTTAAAATATTCAAATAAGGGTTTGGGGATGCTAAAATTTATAAGTGAATAAGCTTAGAAACATGTGATTCACCTAATTATTCTCATATTCTGAAACCATTATTAAATAATCATAGTTTGGTCACAATCTGTGGATCTGTAGGCCCTGTGCAGAGCCTTACACCTGTATCTCTCTCTTTACTTATATGTTCAACAGGCTACAACTATGTCAAGTGGACTCAGTGTTTATTACAAATCCCATTTTGACTACATGCAAATGCCTGATTTTCATAATAACTTCCCCACTCCAAATTCCTTCCTTTCCACTGCATTTTCCATGTTTCTGATTGGCATTTCCCATCCTCTCTACACTTTGTTAACCTTGGCTGCTTGCACTGTTGCATCTTCAATAACATTCCCTGTTCATATCGTTGACATTCATACAGCTACACTGACCTTCCACATTTAGCTCTGTATCCCAACTACTGGCAGGGCGATCCTACAGCCAAACACTGCATTTCCTTTCCACTGACAGGTGCTGAAATTCTGAACCCAGTCCACTGCTTATATCATACATTAATCTCCAACAATGGTGATCCAGATCTACCACATTGTGGTACCTCTATCTTAAGCGATGTTTTCCTAGCTTTCCAGAAATATATTCCTGTATTTACCCAACTGAACACCAGATGCCACGCTCTTCATATGTACTTTCTTAGATTATGGATATTAAACCCACAGTAGATACTGTCATAGGGCTGTAATCAGTCCCAATCTCTTCTATCACTTCTTCTTAGAACACAATCAGTCAAACAACCTGGATTTTGCTACTGATGTAAATTGCTGTGTGGTATTTGGAACTTTTAATACATTTTAAAATGATATAACTTTATGAAGAACTGACTAGATTTTTTTTAAAATCATGACATTTCTTGATGTGGATTGGAACTAAGAATGCTGCCATTTTCACACCATAAAAAACCAACATAGAAAACTTAGTGCCCTACCATAGAGAAATATATTAATGTATTCAATATTGTCTTCTATAGCACTGTTTATTGACTAGAGCCATATAAGAATTTCACTCTAGGACAACGCTTTGTTGCCAGAGACTGGCTGCCTATTAATAAATTTAAAATTCATCCACATTCCACTCTGACAATACCCTAGTAACATTGCCAACAATTTTGACAACCAAACATACAGGTTTCCAAGCTCTGCCTGGAGGGACATGGGTCAGTAGCCTTCTTGGTTAAGAAAGATTGCTCTGTAACAAATGTGGCAATCTTTTGCTAAATAGCTTCAGGCTATATTTTGTTTGGGCATATTTCATATCTTTAGCTTGGATAGAAACGCAAAAGGAAGGCATCTGTCAATTTCCAGCACCAAAGTTCAATTTTGCTATTTCACTGGCAACGTTATGACAGCTCTTATTCCAACCTTCCTCATAATGCGCACCTCCAAACTGTCTTCACTTCAGTTTTGTTGTTCTGTTTTTAAGATCAACTACTTGTGAGCAAATGCTGAGAAATCAGCCTCAATTGTGGATTGAGAAACTATAAATCCAAAAATTCTAAAAGTTCTTGCATTAAACATATCATATTGATGATGCCTTAAAAATGTGTTTAGTTTTAGGAGGTAATTACAACTTTTATCAGAAACTAAATTCTAATCAGGGTGGGATCCAATGCCTCTAAAGCTTTAGTCACCAGACAGGGCCCTCCTTTTGAGGAAGAAAGATTTCTGTGACTGTTTGGGTAGACTATAGAACAAGGAACACTAGGTGATTTCTACTGTTAGGTCATAGAAGGGCTAGTTTGCTGTAAACAAAGAAATCAGGGCCTTGTGTCTCAATGTAAGAAGTCGAATATCCCAGAGGTCTCCACGCAGTAGAAAGCCCTCTCTACATGATGAGTAAACAAGTTGACATTTTGATCAAGAGGCTCAGGTGAAGCCAGTGCTCAAAAAACTCCTTTACAGATGCCAGAAATGGAATGAAAAGTCCTTAAAATCTAAGATCCTCCTCATACAAATATATAAGACCAGAATACATAAGTCGAGAACCATGATACAATGATCTTTCTAAAAGCAATAAGTTTGGAAACTGGGAGGATGGTCCAATCGGTACAGTGCTTGCCTTGTAACAATAGGACCCGAGTTTGAATCGCAGTATCCGTAGAGAATGAGGGACATCATGGTATGTGCTTTTCATGTTAGCCTTAGCAAGACAGAAACATGTCTAACCCCGAGGCTCTCTGGTAAGCCAGTGTAGCCAAGCTCTAAGTCATAGGAGATCCTGCCTCAAAGGAGGCGGATAGGATTCCTGGGAGAGGCCATGGGGAACATTCAAGATTCTTCTCTGTCCTCCACAGGGTGGGATAAAAATTGCCCTTTATTTTTGGGTGACATGAGTCTTGGACATGAAAGTGTCATTTCAGGCTTTTTGGCCAACGCTGGGGAAATATTCAAATTTCATATTCTTTTATTTAGTCTTGCAGTCAGATAAGAGTTGGTCTACTGGCTAGAACTCAGGAGGTGTCTAAGAAAGGAAAGCATATGAACAAAATGCATTCATTGTAAGTTTACCTTCTAGTTTTGTTAACTTGGAATAAATAACAATATAATACCATTTATTGCTGTTGGGTTACCTTGCAGATTTGTTAGCTTTGGGTGTTTTAAAGTCTTTGTGAATGCCCCACTTTTTACCAAGGAATTAGTGACACACAATAGCTTGTAGGTCTTTGTAGGTCTTTTTCTCAAAAGGCTATTTGTTTCCAATACTGCTATGTGAGGCCAGCACATTGGTATTCACAGGTCTCAAGTGGTACCTGGGAGGTCAATGCCTTCAGAAGGCATTTCAGTTCCTGTTTTGGCCTTGCCCTGCATCTCCTGTCTGTTATCTTCTGCAGTTTTATACAGTCAACCAACTGGTCTACCCTATAGCAGTATCAGCTCTAACATAGTCTAAACAACATAGCTGGTGTAGCTTTTAATACAGAAATCAGATTACATTTCGCTTCTCAAGTCAGGTGACATTATTCTCTGCTGAAGCCATTCTAATGGTTTTTGATCTCATTCACTTAATATTCATAATTTCAATGATCTACACAGTCGATCTCCCTGTTTTCCTCTACGATGTCTTTAATATGTTCATTCCACCCTAGCAGCAGCATCTAACCATTTCTAGAAACTTCCTTTGCATGGGATGTAATTGTTATTCATCTGTGAGGATCTGAGGATCTTTACCTCTTTCCATTTATCCCCTGGCTTTAATGTTATCTCCAAAAAATCGTATATTAACCTTATTTTTTAACTTCATATGGATATTGTCAGATATTTGCCAAAGTGAGAATTTGGTTCTGAATTTCATGAGCATATAAGCCAGGAGTGAAAGCATTACAAGCCTATTCTTTTTCATTCTCTACAGTGGATCGATCACAAATTGATTTTAAAGCAATTCCAGATAACATGTCAATACATTCATGTACTTCAATGTATATAGTCCACCTTAGCTACCAACCACCTCTTTATTTCATTTATTTGTCATTACACTACTTATTACAACCTAGTATGTATATTAATTCCTTCTTTGGTTTACCTACTACACCCACTAAAATGTAAGCCTGTGAGAGGAAAGAATTTCATATATTTTATTGGTTGCTATAGCTCTGTCAATTTTTACAGTTGCATTAACACACATAGGTGTTCCCAAAACATTTGATCAATAAGAAAAATCCCCTGGAGTTCAGAAATATAACTTGAATATGAATTGTCTTTACAAAGCATGCATTGTCCTTCGCTGTATAAAGTGCAACAAAATTCAATTGCTGCATCAGAAGCTTGAGAGGTAAAATTACACACTTGTGTAGAATAAAGTTTGTTTTGTAGTAGCTTTACAAAGGGATTGAATCAGATAGCATTCATTTCATAGTATCTTCAGGAGGTGAGCTTTAAATACTTTAAAACATTCAATTTACATTTCTGGCGAAGAAATAATCAATCATACACTCTAACAATACTTTTGTGCACCTGCCAACAGACAAATACATTCATTAAGCCTATAGAGAAAAGCATGCATTTGGAAACAATACTGCATTCATATCACTAGAAAAAGAGTTTGGATACAATTGTACCCACTGGTATCAGCACAGAATACTAATAACAAATCAGTACCCTGTAACAAGTAACTAAATATATGCTGGAGTGTGATTCAATCATTCTAAATCCTTTGAAACAAATACAAGAATTTCATAGTTCATCTTTCATCCAGAATCTGCCCTATCTTTTCAGAAATACAATAAAGTCTGGCTTTCCTCTGTCATACTTTGTGGATAGCCTTGGGCTTACAGTGAGTTTTCATGAGTGATTTTATATAATCTTATATGAATGCCAAGATCATATACTTTCATTTCAATTCATTATACCTGGCCTTAGCATGACCTTGTGGGCTTGTATGATTAGACTTTACTCACCCTTCTGCAGATATGGTTTCATTGTAATGAAGCAATGATGACTTTGGAAATTAGGGTGTCATGGTTTGACCCAGGTGTCCCCCACAAACAAATGAATGTGTTCTCAGCGATCAATCCTCAGCTGATGGCAGTTCAGGAATTAGAACCTCGCTAGAGCTGTGTTGTTGGGGGTGGGCTTTTGGGGTTATAAGCCAGCTTCCCCTTGCCACTGTTTGGCACACCTTTCTGCTGCTGTTTCCAGTGCTGTGGCAGAGGTGCTCATGCCATCATTTTCCCTGCCAGGATGGAGTCTCCCCTCAAGTCTGTAAGTCAAATAAACCCATTCCTCCACAGGCCACTTTTTCTTGGGTTCTTTCTGTGCAGCAACTAGAAAGCTGACCACAACATAGGGTAATTGATACTTTAGTTTTGACATAAGTTCTTTGAATCACAAAGAACATATGTACAGTATTCTTAGAGTACTCATATAGCACATATGAAAATGAGCAGGTAAATGACAGAAGTCTGAAAGATAAAAGAGTATAGTGTATCAGTTACCTTCTAGTTGGGGCAAAGTACCAGACTGGAAGCATTTTATGCAAGGAAAAGGCTTATTGTTGACTTACACTTTCAAGGGGAAGTTCACATGCCAAGGAAAACGTGTCAAGAGCAGATAGTCAGATATCACATCTACACAGAGCAGCAGCAGGGATGAAGTTATGGGACTGAGCTCACTGAGTACAGCAATCAGGGCTAGAATATAATATCCAAGGCCTATCTCCAGAGACACACCTCCTCAGCAAGGCTCCACCTCCCAGAGAGTCCACCAGCTGGGGAGAAAGTAGGAGGTTTAAGGACAAATACATGAGGCTATGGAGGACATTTTGTATTCAAAACACCACAGTCACCCATACCTCTGATTCCGCTGGGAAATGAGGGAATCCTGGATTCACTCCTAATAACCTATTCTGAATTCGATGGTGTTTCAAGTCACAGTGTTTTCCAATATAGAATATGGGAATAAAACATTTGAGCACCTTTTGTATAAATATTATATAATATTTATAATATAATTCAAAATAGTTGAGTTTCCTCAGATCTTGGTCATTTGTATTTTTGTTCTAGAAAAGAACTGTATTAAAAACTTTCACATTTTTTCTTTCACATTGCAAATCATGAGCAAATACAACAACATGAAATAGAAAATGGGGATATGGAATTTAGGAATAAAAAAAGACATCTCAGTCCAATATTCAAAGAACCAAACCAAGAAAGCTGTAAAAATAAATTCATAAAATGAATATATATATGGAATGAAATGTAATTGGCACATACTGGGACCCAGAACTAGGAAGGTAAAGTCAGGAAGAGCAGGAGTTCATGGTCAGTGACAAGGTCATCTGGGCTATATGAGACTCAAATCTTTTATTCATGTGGGCAGGGGAGATGGCTCAGCCAGTAAAAGTGATTGTCACGGAAGTGTGAGGTTGTGAAAGGAACTGATACTGCCTGACATCGATTCCCCAATACCCACATAAAAAACTGGATGATGCCACACATGCCCATGAGCCCATTCCTTGTGAGAGTCCATGAGCTCAGAGAAAAGCTGTAACTTACAGATCACCCAGTCTGTCCATAGAGAGCATCTCCAGGTTCACTGAAATACTCCATCACAATGAAATAACCGGGAAGAGAGGTAATATTCTTATCTGGCCTGTACACTGGGCAGTTCATCTGCACACACACACACACACACACACACACACACACACACACACACAAAATCTCAACACACACAACACCAAAATTACTCACATGCACCCATCAACCCACACATACTCTACACACACACACACACAATATCAAAAGTATAAACATAAATTGTGTCTATAAATAATAGACTGAATGATCCAAAATAAACATATAATTGAATAAATAAATTTACTCTTAGAAATCTTTAGAGAATATAATGAAAAAATCTATACAATATTGCAAAAAATTTGCATCAGTGGATTTAAAATAACATTCTATGAAAATATATGTCTAAGAAGTTACATTATCATTTTATGAAGTAACATGTTCTAGTATTTAATGTCCATGGTTGAAATAATTGGTTTAGATTTATTACATGTAATCTGTACATGTGAACTCAATTTATGGAGCAAAGAAAGAACTTTAGAAACCATGACACAAAGATAAGAGCAGAATCTATCAACACATGTAATATAAATTTATTTTTTTCTTGAAATAGTATACCATTATGAAAATTTTAATATATTGATTAGATACATACACTGAATGAGCAAGTCTTGTGATGGTACTGATATTTCCCTCCTCCCTGTCTACAAACTGCTGGGAACCCTCCTAATTGGGATTGCTGTACCAGACCATGGGATAGGA
>PVHP010009085.1:0-37353 GCA_004024765.1 Zapus hudsonius
CGTAAGCCAAATAAACCCATTCCTCTACAAGCCGCTTTTGTTTGGGTTCTTTCTGTGCAGCAACAAGAAAGCTGACTGCAACAAATGTGTTCAAGAACATCAGGCAGGGCGCCTCTAGAACTGCTTGGGGAAGGACACACAGGGAAGCAGATAGTAAATCAGAAACCTGACAAATATTATTACATCTGCTCAAGACTAAGACTATTGTGGGGCTACAGATCTAGTCCCGTTGGCAGAATGCCTGCCTAGCATGCATGAGGTCCTGGGTTCCAACCCCAGCATGCCTATAGGCCCAGAACTCAGGAAGATCAACCTTGGCTACATAGTGAGCTACTGACCTCACACCTGTGCAGAGCAAGCCTGAAGTCCCTAAAGGGGCAGTGCCCACTACGCTGTGATAAAGGGAGGAAGCAGGCAGCCACAGACTGGATTCTTTAGTCAGCAGCACACATGAATCAATATGGCCTCCAACACCCATTGTGAGTAATTACATCAGGCAACTCCTTCCCTCTGCTCTGATTTCATATTCACCAGGGAACCTCCCAAATATAATTTGTACTCCCTTGGGAAACTGCCAGGAGAAGTAATATGCTTTAATGGCTTAACTACCTCAGTCAAAAGGCTATCCAGGATACTCATCACAAAATAATACTGTTACTTTGATTTTTATTTCTGTTTCAGTCTCTTAGCTGGATTTGCTCCATATGTGCTTAATATTTTAAATGTCCAAAACTTCAAACCTGAGGGCCTGACCTGGGTTACTGGTAACTCACTGAAAGTGAGTGCCTCCTTATGTGCCATTTAAGCACTGACAGAACCAACATTCTTTGACAAGACCCCAACATTGCCACATGCCATCTTTTAAATTTAAACAGGAGGGATACATGTGTGTGCATGTGTCAGTCCATTTCAATGTTCCCCATCATATGTGATACCTATGAAGCTGGAGAAGTTGGTGTTTGGACCAGACCTGTACCAAAAGACAGGATGCAGGGTCCTTGAACCAACATAAATAGAGTTGATAAAACTGGGCATACATGTGGACAGAACAATGTAAGTGTGGTGAGTTACAGAACAATGCATTCATTGTTCTACATAGCTTAACATTCTCTTCAGGGTCCCTCAGTGACACTTCTGAGAATTACTGTTTCTTAGCTACTGAAGACCATGTGTGCCAAACCTCAAATGGTACTCTGGTCTTAAGCAAAGAATGCACAATATATGATATTTGAGGAATTAAGAAATAAAACATCATAACTAAACTAAACCATATGAAAGCTTTAAGTTTCTCTGAATGTAACTGTTGAAACTAGAATTTAACAGGCAAATAACAAACGGGCCAGTGAAAGAGCAGCCAAGATCTTTATTAGAAAGCATTCAGGAGTGAGGATGAGGCTCACCTGGTAGAGTGCTGGCCTAACGTGCAGGAAGCCACGAGTTCTATTCTCAGCCACCATACAAACCAGGCATGGTGACGCACACTTTTTGAGATGAAGGTAGGAGGATCATAATTCAAGGTTATCCTCAACCTCATAGCAAGCTCAAGACAAGCCTGGATACATGAATCCTTGTGTCAAAAAAGTGTTTTAATTTCATAATTAAAAAATGAAAAGGAGGGATGGAGAGATGATGTAAAGGTTAAGGAGCTTTCCTTCAAAGCCTGACAACCCAGGTTCAATTCCCCAGTACCCACATAAAGCCAAATACACAAAGTGATGCATGTATTATCTGGAATTCATTTGCTGTGGCAGGAGGCCCTGGTGTGCCCATTCTCTCTCTCTCTCTCTCTCTCTCTCTCTCTCTCTCTCTCTCTATATATATATATATATATATATATATATATATATATATATATATATATATATATATAATCTTCCTCTCTCTTTCCTTGCAAATAAATAAACAAAATAAAATAAAAAGGAAAGAAGAGAGCCAATCTAGCCTGTGAGCCTGGTCCACACAGACTTCAGCTAGTCCACCAGAACCAGAACAGAGTCTGGTCTACACACGCACTTTCACACAGACCTCCAGGACCCCAGTACAGCAAAAGCAGGCAGCCAAGCCTGTGTACACAGGCAGGAAGAAGGTAGGCCTAACACCCAGCCCACCCTCTGAGGAGGATCTCCAGCCAATGAAGCCTGCAGAAGGTAGGCCCCAGCACCCAGCCTAGCCAGGCCTGCATGAGGTATCCTCAGGTGGTCTGTAGGAGATACTGCAGAAGACAAAACAAATCAATAGCTAGTACTGAAAAGAAGTTAAACCGGGACCAGATACAAAAATCTCAATAAAGAAACACAAAGAATTTGAAGAATCAAGCAACCCTGATCCATTCTGAGCCTCCCAACTCCCCATAGTGGACACCATAACCACTGAGAGAACAGAAATGTCAGAGAAAGAATTCAGGATCCCACTTATAAAAAAAGATCGATGAGCAAGCAAGCAGATGAATGAACTCATCCAGTGATGATCTTGACAAGACAGTCTCCAAAGTGAATGAAAGTGTGAGCAGACAGAAGGAGAAGATTCAAAACATGGAGAATGCATGCAGCAAGGAAATGGAAACACTGAACAAGACTCAGATAGGAATTCTTGCAATGAAAGAAACAATAAAAGTCACAACAGGGAGCATTACCAATAGGCAAGACCAGGCAGAAGAAGAATGTCAGAGATGAAAGACAAAATCAAGACAATAATTCACACAGGCACAGATAAAGAAAAAAAAAAAATCCAGGAACACAAACTGTATTTCTAAGAAGTCTGGGATATATGCAAGAGACTAAACCCTAGAACTCATGGGGTGGACAAAAGAGCTGAGATAGCATGAAAAGAAATTGAAGGTTTATTCAATAAAATCATAGCAGAAAATTTCTCAAACCTAGGAAGAAACATTGACATGCAAACACAAGAGGCATTTACAACCCCAAAACAACACATTTGACCAGAAATGAACCTCTCCACAACACATCATAGTTAAGATATCAAAAACACAAAATACAGAGCAACTCTGAAAGCTGTAAGGGGAACTCATATGCAAAAGCAAGAATGCCAGAATAACTTCCAACCTAGTACAGAAGGAGTCATCTCTATTTCACCCACCAGGGCCTAGGAAACTTCCCAGAAGAAGTGGCAACATAAACAGGATTGCTGCTTTCAGGGCTATCCAGAGAACATTCTCTATTCTCTATGGAGATGGCAGTAGAAACTGAAGAGACTCAAAACTCATCAAAGCAGAAAATAAGAGGCTGTCTAGAGCTCAACACAAAAGGAGACTTCTAACACACCTTCCAAGGCTTGGGGAATGTTGTGGAGGAGAGAGCGGAAAGAAGGTAAGAGCCACAGAGTGGGAAGGTGTACTGTGAAGCATTGTTCTCCCCAGAAGAACCTACTGGTGCATTTATGATCCCATGGTGATTATTGATCTCCACAATGAGAATAAATACAAAATAAAATTAGAGAAGTTTTAATTTTTTCAAATGAATTATATAAATACATTGTTAAATTCAATAAACATTTCCTAAAATGGGGGGAAAAGGCATAGAAAACCTGTTTAATGAAATTAGAGCAGAAATTCCCCAGATTTAGGGAAATGAACATCCAACACAATAAGCAGTTAGAGCTACACAAAAATCAAGAAAGTGACTTTTCTTTTTCTGTGGCATATTACAGTCAAAATGGTTAAAACACCAAGACAGCCAAATCATTTACTAAGAAAATACATTAAGAATGACATGGCATCAGGCCTCTCACCAGCATTCAAAAAGCTAGACAATCATGGAACATTATATTTTGAGCCCTTGAAGGAAAAAGCTGCCAACCAACATGACTTTACTTTAGCAAAGCTATCTTTTAAAATTGATGGAAAAAAAAAAAAAACTTGGGACACTATTCTCCAGACATAAAGTGATGGGTATGTTCAAGACCTACTAGCAGCTGTCATCCGTCACTACCTCCACAAGATCTGCACAGTACTGAGTGCACCAACGTTCCAACACAGATCATTTAGGAAAGAAAAAATAGAGATATCAAAATAAAAGGACTAGTCAGAAAGGGGGGGGGTGCTCCGTGGAATGAAGATCGGGGAGACAAAAGAAGATAATGGGAGGGAATCATGACCAAATTACAGTATGTTCATGTATGAATATTCCCAATACCATTCTTGTTTTGATTGAGAAACAAAGACAGTGACACCCTGAAGCAATTTATGACCAGCCAGCTAGCTCTGCAGAGCATACTGAAATGACACCTACACATAAAGGAAAAAAAAAATACAATGGCACTCATAGAAAAGAGAAAATTTGATAAAAAGAACTACATGGACAAAGGAGAACTAGTAAAGAATCAGTCATGTCCAACTCAAGAAAGGAACAAACCCCTAATATGAATCCTGGGGAAACCAAAGAATAAACAATATTCAAACCAACTATAAAAATTACACACTGGACTAGAGAGAGACCCTACCTCAAAAAAAAATTACACAAACCAGAAAGCCCCTCTCAGTAATAACCCTAAATGTAACTAGTCTTAACTATCCAATTAAAAGAGTCAGGTTTATTTAGTTTAGTTATTTTTTTAAGAGTCAGATTTATTGATTGAAGTAAAAACTAAGATATAGTGTTTGTTTCTTTGATAAACACACCTCACTGGCAGAGACACTCAAAAACTGACAGTGGAAAGATATGTCACTGGAAGCTTAAAGCAATAAGGATTAGCTAACCTCATGTATGATAAAGTACACTTCAAACCAAAAATAACTACATATTAATAAAAGGAATAATCTATTACAAAGATATAAAGATTGTAAATATATTCATCAATAGAAATGGTGAGAACATTAGGAAAAAAGGAACTCTTATTCACTGCTGGGGGGAGGGTAAACTTGTGCCACCAGTATGGAAATTGATGTGGAGGTTCCTCAAAAAAACTGAAAATAGAGGGCTGGAGAGATGACTCAGCGGTTAAGGCACTTGCCTCCAGGCACTTGCCTAAGGCCCCGGGTTCAATTCCCCAGGACCGACATACGCCAGACCCATAGGGTGGTGGCCCTGGTTCTCTCTCTCTCTCTCTCTCTCTCTCTCTCTCTCTCTCTCTCTCTCTCTCTCTCTCTCTCTCTGTGTGTGTGTGTGTGTCTGTCTGTCTTCTTTGAAAATGAATAAAATATTTATTTAAAAAAACTGAAAATAGAAATACCATATGGCAAACTCTACCACTCTGGTATGTACCCAAAGAACTCCAAGCTAACATACTACAGAGATGCTTACTGTACATCAATACTCATTTCTTCACTACTCACAATATCCAAGAAATGAAACCAGGTCAGCTATTCATCAACAGATGAATAGACAAAGAAAATATGTCACAAATACACCATGGAATTTTACATAACCATAAAGGAAAATGAAATTATGACATTTTCAGAAATATTGATGCAACTGGAAATCATTGTTATGCTAAATAAGCCTGACAAAAAATTATAAAGACCATGTGATTTCTCTCATATGCAGAGTCAAAATTTAAAATTATATATAAGTATGCGTGTTTTGTATATTTGTGTATTTAACCTACTGAACTAGAAGAGGATTACGAGAGGACAAGAAGAGATTAAGGGAGGTGGGAAATGAAGAACATAACGGAATGCATGTAATAGAAAAGCAGAAAGGAGAACTGACTAGGGGAAGAAAGGGAACTACCTGGAGAGGCATGGCACATTCCTACGAAGAGGTCATGGTGAAAACCCTTTGTAAAATCATTTAAAATTTAATAATACAAATGGAAACAATTGTTGGTGAGAATATGAGGGAAAGGAAACCCCTTCTACACTGCCCACTGAAATGTAAACTAGCACAACCACTATGGACATCAAAACAGTCTCCTAGAAAAACTAAAAATAGAAGTATGGTATGCTCCAGCTATACAATACCACTTCTATATATATACTGAAATGAATTTAAATCAACATGCCAAAGGGGTACTTGTACATTCATGTTTACAGCACTATCCACAAGAGGTCAGATATGGAACCAGCCTATATACCCAATGTGGTGGTTTGAATAAGGTGTCCCTCATCAGCTCTTGTGTTTTGAATGCATAGATCCCATGTGATAGCAATTTGGGAGGTGGAGCTTTGCTGGAGGAGGTGTGTTCTGGGGAGGGTCCTTGAGGTTTATTAGCACTAGTTTACCAATGTTAGCTTTACTCACTCTCCTGACGCTGTTATTCAACTGATGTGGCCCAGCAGGTATGCCCAGCCTTTGCTCAAGTCATCCTTCCTCCTGTCATCAGACAGCTTCCCCTCATGTATACAAGACAAAATAAACACCTTCCTCCCACAAGCTGCTCTTGGGTGGTTGCTTTGTGCCAACAATGAGAAGGTAGCTGTGACACCCAATAAGAGATCAATGGAGAAAGAAAATATGGCCTTTATACACCTTTAAGTTGCATTTAGCCTTAAAGAAGAATAAAATCTTATCATTTGAAGGTAAACTGTTGGAACTGGAGATGGTCATGTTAGGCAACTTAAGGCAAATATTTGAGAAAAATAACTATTACTCACCTTCTGTCATATAGAATACAGATTTAAATTTTAAATATATGTATATGGCATGAAAGTAGGAGAGGGACTATAAATACTTCTAAAGGGAAGGGGAATAGGAACAAGTAAAGGTAATGGAAGAAGGAAGGCAAAATATCACTTTTTCTTTCAATAAATAATTTGCATTTAAATAAATACATATTTACATATACATACATATATACATAAAATATATCATGAAAGTAGAAAAGGATTCCTTGGGGTTAGAGAACATCAAAAGGAGCTGAGAAGAAATATGGGAGGGAGGGTAGTGTTAAGGATATATATATATATATATATATATATATATATATATATATATATATATATATATATATATATATAATGTGTGAGCACATACACGTTGCATGCATATATACATCTATATGAAAATATCATAATGAAACTGATTGTTTTGTATATAGTAGCTTAAAATATTTAATTCAAAAAAGTAGTGACAAACACTAGATATAAAAATTAAAGCAAAATGATTCTTGTTTTTTTTATTGTGCATAATGAGTTACATCATCTAATGGGCAAACAATGAGTTGTTATCCCCAGTTCCCCAATGCCCCTCTTCCCCATCCCCAATCAGCTGGATATCCTCCTCCGTGGGCAGTCTGGATCAGTTCTTGGGGCTGGGGACCATGGATAGCCTAGGAGTCAGCCCAGGTTGGCCGGCCCTAATAAGTTGTTACTGAGGTGGGTCATGACTCTGGGTATTCTCCCCCACCAAGGCTCTCACAATCATTCCGTCCCCTCTTCCACTCAGTTTCCTGAGTCTTGGTGGGTGAGTGTTAAGGCTGTTTTATTGTTGAGAACTTAGGGGTGTCTGTACTTCTGCTTTAGGTTGTGTCAAAAATCATTGGTGTCTGTCTCACTGGCTTATCCTGTGTTGACTGATTGGCTGTCACTATGAGTCCCTTGTTCATCCGATCATTCTCTGCAGGGTTCCATATGGATCCTCCATGGTATGTCTGGGGAGGCTCATCTCTTGACAGGATTTCAGCTATCAACCTGCAGTTCATTGGTAGGGTTGGATGAGCCACAGCTCTCTCGCTGCATTCTGAAAGATATAAACAGAATCTCCATTGGAGAGTGAGATCAGTATAGATTAACTGAGATACACATTTCTGAATTAGCTAGATTCTATTTTTAGTAACCTCTCCTTCAGTCACTCACATAGTGCATCTCTCTTTGGGGGTCCAAGAGTCCGGCTCCCAGTGCGTATCGCCCTATGTCCCCAGTTCCAGTTAAGGGCTCCCCCTCACTGAGTGGATTATTTGGCCAAATTTAAAAGCTGTTGATTGCCTCCCCCAGGCGTTGGCTCCTCCATTGCACAAGTGTTCTTTTCTTGGTTTGTTGTTCTCTCCCAGTAGGAAGTGTGGTCAGCCTATTCATGGCAGCAGACTGTGTTTCATGCCAGAGGTCTCTGTTTACTCCAGCTGTCATTGACCAACTTCCCCTGGCAGCTTGTGTAGTGCCTTCCAGCACTACACTAACTGCCATCTGGGGGCTGGTTACCATTCCAGACCTTGCAGGGTCTCTCAAAGCTGATTGATGGCTTTCTGTGGTTTCTTCAGCAATAGAATTTTGCCTCAGGCCTGGGGTGGGCATTCAAGAGCTTTGACAGAATTCTATCTTGTTTTTGAAACCTCATGGGTCACTTTGGTCAACAGCTCAGTGAGGGAAGGAACCAGTGACTGGGACCAGGGGTTGTCATACTGATCAATTTTTCACAGGCTTAGACTCTCTCCCCTACTATTCATGGCCCCTCTTACCAGATGACGCCCACTACTTGCTCAATAGGTTACAGTATACTCGTGAGGATTTTATGATTTTGAACCCATTTTGGTTTAGCCTCATGCTAAGTCATCCTCTACCCCTATCCCTTACCCCTCATTCATAACCTCTCACTTCTTTCTATTAGTCTGCATAGAGTTTATGGTTAGCCTGGTTAAGAACCACATATGAAGGAGAATATGTGGTACTTGGCTCTCTGTTCTTTTGAGAGACTGCTTAGTGGGATCTGCTCCAAGTCAGACCATTTTTCCCTAAATTTCAATATGTTATTGTTCCCAAAATGATCCTTAAAAATAGAATTCACCTAAACCGGGTGTGGTGGCGCACATCTTTAATCCCAGCACTCGGGAGGCAGAGGTAGGAGGATTGCCATGAGTTTGAGGCCAGCCTGAGACTACAGAGTGAATTTCAGGTCAGCCTGAAAAAAAAAATAGAATTCACCTATAAATCTTAACCACTAAGCCTGAATGCCTTAATAAAAATTTATTAAGGGCCTGGGGAGATAGCTTATAAATTAAAAGTACTTGCTTTCATACCCCCCCCAGCTCTTATTCAATTACCCAGTATTCATGTAGAGCCAGATGCACAGAATGCCATATACATCCATGGCAAGAAACCCTCTACTGGAAAATAAAAATATTTTTAAATCTCTTGAATATAGTGATAGCCATAAATTTTGGATTATCCTGCATAAGGAAGGGTGATATATACAACTGATATCTATTTGACACAGTTCAATCATCTTGGGTGTAGGATCCTCAAATGTATCAGAAAAAAAGGGTGTTTATTTGTGTGTGAAAGGGCTAGGGGTCTTATAGTCTACATAGCTCAAAAACATTTCCTAGCTCTGTATTCCTAATTTCTTTGACATCCACATACCAGAGCAGGACATTATGTACAAGGTGATATCTCCCCTAAACCATATTTGGCTGGACCAAAACTGTGTACTTGTCTAACCTGAATTAACACACTCATCCTTCAGGATCCACATTGAAATACTAGTGATGTCAGGTAAATAGCAGTTATGATGTATTGTTTAGAGCATTGTGGTGGTTAAGCTTTGATGTCAACTTGACTTTTCAAGTAGTATTGGGTGGGTCTCTGAGGATGTTCACAGGAAGGCAGTCTCTCAGTAGGGGGGGCAGGACTTAAGGAAGCTCAGGAGAGCTAGAAGTAAACATCCTTTCCTGTGTGGGGAGTGCAGAAAGGAAATTCCAGAGACTCAGGAAGCCATTAAGTCTGGGATAGAATTGCAAGATCCCACCCTAGGGCTATATAAAGGTGAAAGAATTCTCTCCTTGCCCCTGCTGCCTGCTTGTTGTTCTGTGTGTGGTGTTGGTGATGGTTTTCTCTCTCTGCCTGGACCTGTGAAAGAGGGCCAGCCTCTTTCGCTGTTACAGAACTTTCCCTGTATCTATAGCTACAAATAAATCTGTTCCTCCCATAAACTGTGCCTAGTTTTGAAGATTCATCCCAGCAGCATGTGGCTGACTACGGCAGAATTTGGTACCAAGAGTGGGGTGATTCGCTGAGATGAATCTGACCATGCAGATTTTGATCTTCTGGAACTTTTGTGCTGGAGGAATGGACATGGACTTGATACTTGTATCTGAAGATGCCTTGCAGAGCAGTAAGCCAAGTTTTATAGACTATTCCGGTGAGAATTTGGAAATGCTCAGTGCAGAGAAAATTGCATTTGGAGGCTTGGCTTGTGAACTTTCTATGGGGAAGGAGAGACTGCAGAAAACCTTAATAGAAGTGTGTGCCTGGGTCAAGGGGTGGATGAGTCCTACTGCCCATGCCCAGAGAGTTTGACCAAGGTTAAATTTAAGTAATGGACTGTGTTTGGCTATGGATATGGGACTGAGAATTTAAGATTTGAAGTTAGAAAACCCTCAAAGTAAGTTTAATTTACTGGCAGAGACTGGCTTTTGATTATGCCCAACTGTATTACATTGAAACAATGGAGAGATGCCTGAGGTGTTTCCACCCAGGAAAGACAGAAGGATGGATTGTGCAAACTCTTTGGAAAGGAAATCACTGAAAAAAAAAAAGAATCTACTCTTCAAAGTCACATCTATTTTGTCCCTGAATTAACAACATGGCTGTGTCCTGCATACCTGGTATTGCTTTTGGAAGCATGAGGAATGCATGCATGGAGTGGGTTGTAAAGTGCACATGGTTCCAGGAGCTGCTGCTGAGATGTGGTATTTGGAACAGGGCGTGAAGTCTCTGGTTGGCAAGTGAAGCCATTGGAAGGTGGATCGTGGTTTGCCATGGCGACCCAAAGACATTTTGGACATATCAGGACTTTGCAAGGGCTACCATAGAGCGCTGTTGGCTTGGGATGAGAGTTTCCCCAGGTACTCAGCCAAGCTGGAGGGACAGAATCAGAAAAATCTGGAGACTGTCAGTCACCAGTTGTGGTATGGGACTTGAACTGCAGATGTGGATGTTTGTTGAGTTTGTATTGGCCCTGTCTTTCCTTGTTATGACTCATAGCAGATGGAAATGTTTGCTCTATGCCATTATATGTTAAAAGCATGTAACTTGTTTTGGTTTCCAAAACTCACAGGGACTTTGCCTTATGTTGGGGGGAGATTACATGTCTACAGTTGTATGTGGGATAGTTATACAATTTTAGGCAGAATTATGATCTTGTTACTGTCTTCATTTAGGAATTAAGCATGATTTAAGGATATGGTTTGATATCAAGTTGACAAGGGGTGGACTTGTGATGGATAAATTTTGTTAACTTGACCTTTCAAGTAATCTTGGGTGGGTCTCTGAGGATGTTCACAGGAAGACAGCCTCTCAGTAGGGGGCAGGATTTCCTGGGTGGGCAGTGCAGGAAGGAAATTCCAGAGACTCAGGAAGCCATTAAGTCTGGGATAGAATTGCAAGATCCCACCCTAGGGCTATATAAAGGTGAAAGAATTCTCTCCTTGCCCCTCCTGCCTGTTTGCTGTTTTGTGTGTGGTGTTGGTGATGGGTTTCTCTCTCTGCTCGGACCTGTGAAAGAGGGCCAGCCTCTTTCATTGTTACTGATTTCCCCTCAATCTGTAGTTTCAATAAATACTTTCCTCCCCCAAATTGTGCCTGGTTTGAAGATTATCCCAGTAGCGTGTGGCTGACTACGACAACCATATTGTCCAATATTGAGAATGAGAAGTAATGGTCACCAGTCCACATAAAAAGGTAAAAGCAACCTCACAAAGGGAACATAAAAAGACTAGTGATGGATATAGTGTAATAGGCCAATTTGAGAGTGTGATGGTTAGGTTTTGTTGTCAACTGGATCGTTTTAATTATCTTGGGTGGGTCTCTGAGGATGTTTACCTTTACCGGATGGATGGCAGCCTCTCAGCAAGGGGCAGGATGTAAAGAAGCTCGAAGAAGCTAGAATTAAACATCCTTTCCCGTGTGGGCCATGCAGGAAGTAAATTCCAGAAACTCAGGAAGCCATTAAGTCTAGGGAAGGGTTGTAAGACCCCACCCTAAGGCTATATAAAGGGGAAGAAATTCTCTCCTTGGCCCTCCTGCCTGTTTGCTATTCTGTGTATGGTGTTTTTGATGGGTTTCTCTCTCTGCTTGGACCCTCTTTTACAGGTCCTCTTTCACTGTTAAGGAACTTCCCCTCAATCTGTAGCTTCAGTAAATACTTTCCTCCCCCAAATTGTGCCTGGTTTGAAGATTCATCCCAGCGGTGTGTGGCTGACTGTGACAGAGAGCAAAACAACTTTATCTCAGCTATTAAGTCAGGAACTAGTGCTTTGGACTCTCAATGATCAGCAAAGCTCTACTGCATTGGAGGGTCTGAATTATTTGCCTTGAAGAATTCAAAGAATGAATCTCATGGACAAAGAAGGGTGAGTTTTAAAGGAAAACCTGTATTACAGAGAAAAACCAAATTTAGAGAAAAAGTTTATATTAAGTTTATTGAAAAATAAAGGAAGCAAAGGTAATAAAAAGCTCTCTGCATCAGCAGAGACTACCTGGACAGGTTGTGATTGAGCACTCTAGCAAAGGCTTCCTTGTACTGAGGGCAAGTCTGTTCTCTACCACTATGGATATTAGGCATCAGGTTGAGATGAACTTTATTGGTTAAGTTTAAAGGTGTTTACAAGACTTTGATTCATTGGTTGGCTAGGGAGAACACAGGAAATATGCTAGAAAGTCTCAATGTAACCAGTTCTTCATGGGGATCTGCTGGAGCCTGGTTGTTTGTTTGTTTGTTTGTTTACCCAGAGCATTGTCCTTTCTCTTATCTGATAAGCTTGGCTGTCTCATACCTATCTTCAATCCCTCTTATTCTTCTCTAGTTTTCTTGACTTCATTATTTTTTAAAATATATTTTATTTATTAGAAAGAGAGAGAGAGAATGGGCACAGCATGAACTCCAGACACATACGCCCTCTTGGGCATCTGGCTTTATATGGGCACGGGGGAATCGAACTCATGTCCTTCTGCATTGTAGACAAATGGCTTAACCGCTAAGCCGTCTCTTCAGCCCTGACTTCATTATTTTAACTCTAGTATTTACTTTAACCATTTCATTTCCAAGGCAAGGACAAAAGACAAAATTAGGGAGTGTCTGGATTATAGCCAAGAGCATCATTGCTGACTCTCAAGGTCCCTTCCCCAACTTCCTCCTCTATCAACACCTTCCTGAATCTGTCTCCAGCCTTAGCAATATCCCTGTCCTTATGTTTCTTTCTACTCCTTCACCACTAATATCAAGCTAGCTCAAATACAGTTGTTACTTGATACTGACTGACTCCCCAGGAATAAAGGATTTAGGATGTTCCTTTCTCTCAGCCTATGTTTTGCGATTTTTATGTCTACAAGAGTTATCTAAAGGCTGTAAATTCAGACTAACTGAAAGAGCACACGGGCCACTAATGAAATCATTATCTCATTCTGACCAATTATTTCCATCATGAAATAATAATTGTCTCACATAGCCACTCTAAACGTGCCGTGACAGTTTTCCTTAGTGCTGAGTTATGTGAAGGCATGGGGAGGAGGAGCTTGGTGGTCCAGTGCTTGCCTAGTATGCCTGGAACCATGGGTTCTACAAATAAACAAAGAAAGAGTGAAGTTGAACGTCAGCAGCCAGGAATGGATTTATGCCTTATGCTTAGGGTTGCTTTTGGGGAAGGCCCCATCCAACTCCTAGACTGCAGGTCCAGACAGTGCAGCCAGGGAGATGGAGAGTGACATTGCAGAACAAGAACCCCTCAGCCACCACAAGCCACAAGGGGAGAAGGAAACACACAGGGCATAGAGATGCCCTCATTTCCTGCCTTGGAAGAAGTACCATTGTTAATAGGAAAATCCCAGGGCGCTTGAACAGCTGAGTACCATTGCATCAAGGCAAGGTAGACATGTGTCCTTAGGTTCCATAGCTCAGGCATTTATCCCAAGGAGAATCTGGAGGGAACTTCACGCATGCTTCTAGATTTCCTCTCCCTGTTCTTTGCTTCTGTTCATCCTCTTCTTTCCTTACTGCTCAAAAAACAGTTGAAATGATAACATGAGGAATTCCCTTCCTCTCCCTTTTCTGATGAGGTCAGCCCGTTTATTCCTCAGTGTGACAAAAAACAAACAAACCTGTGTGCCCTTTATCAAGAAAAGCAATCAATAAACATTATAGTTGTGGTCTGTGGTTCCTGTTAAATCTTTATAATTTAGTAATTATGATTTTGGGATCTAATGCACTCTTGCTGAAGTAGAGAGGTGTGGTAGTTCGAATGCATGCCGCCCCCCCCCCCCATAGACTCAGGCGTTTTATTAAAGCTTACAACTTGGATTTCTGGCCATTTGATTGGAAGAGGTGTCACTGGGAGAAGATCCTCAAGTCCAGCCCTAAGGTGTGTTTGGGAATGGATCTGATTTCCAGCCTAAAACTGTGCAGAGAGATTTTGAGCTCTGCCTGGATCTCTGCTTTTTTGCTGCTGGTTTTATGCTTCCCTGCGGTGCTGACTGCTGCTGATATCTTTCTGATTGGATCTGTGAAAGGGGTCCAGCCTTTTCTGCCACTATGGAACTTCCCCTGGACCTGTAAGCTTAAAAAATCCTTTCCTCCCATAAAGTGTGTCTGGTTTGGATGTTCACCCTATTAGGTGTTGAACTGTTAAGTAATAACTTTTCCTTCATTCCTTAGTTAGAAGATGAAACCAGGGGTGTATCAGGTGCAGGGCACTTCCATAGTATGCACAAGGCCCTGGGCTCAATCCCCAGCAACCCCCTCCCACAAAGAGAAAAGAAAAATAAAGTAAAAATAAACTACATAAATATGTGTCAATTTTAAAGAATTAAAATGATCCGATTTTAAGTATCCTATAAATATTATAATACTGAAATTTAAATACAAACATATATGAGCCTTCAAAATTACATTCACCTGCCAAATACCAACTCAAGAAATTACTATGCTGAATCCAATAAATTATTTTTAGGTCATCAGTGGCAATGTAACCATCTTTGTGTGAGGCCTTGGCTGGTCGGTGTATGTACACCATATTTATTTTCACTCACATGAAAGTATGGCACAATACTTGGTTATTAGTGAGCTGCTTACAAGTAAGGTCTATAGAATGCAGCTCTCTCAGATTTGTATAAACATTCCGCTATTACTGCTATTTAAAAACATTTTGTAGATTCCAACAATATTTGCAGAATCAAGTCTCCTGAGTTTTCAGCTTCTATGACTGCTGCTTGGTATAACATGTTTATTTTGTTTTCTTTTCTTCTTCTTTTTTTATGCTGCTCATTTCAGGAAACCTTTTGGTGTCCCCTACGTTCTTAGAATGACATCCTGCCCATCTGCTCTGTCTCCTTGGTAAGCCCCCTGCTGTGTTGCCAAGGCAACACTACCTGCTGCAACATCAGAGAGAGGAGTTACCCCCTTCACTATACTTCTGAGAGCAGATGCAATACTGTAGTTGACTTTCAAAGTGTGGCTGCTCATCCTTAGGCTTAAGGTGCATTCTTTAGGACATACCTGCCTGGTAAGGTGAGATGAAGTGAGACGAGTCATCTTCCCACTCCTCCTTCTCTAAGAACTCATTCTAGCTGTAGGAAGCCAGCAGGTCTAAACTGCTGCAATCCCATCTATCATGCTAATAGACTCAGTCACCCACAGATCATCAAGTAGTGCTAGGGATAGAAAAATGCCAGCCGGAGAGTTCCAGCACTTAAAAAGAAAACCAAGGCAAACATGGCGACCTACTTGTAATCCCAAAGTTGAGGAGGCAGAGGCAGAAATATTATGAGTTCATGCCCAGGCTGGGTTATGTAAAAAAATCTTTTCAGAAATGTTGAAAACTTCAGAATGGAGTGGCAACTCATCTATTAAAATGCTTGCTGCACAAGCTGAAACTCCTGCCCCCACGTACAGTCCAGGTGTGGTGAGGCATACCTGTAATTCCAGCACTAAGGAGGCGGAGACAGACAATCCCCGGGGCAGGCTGGCTAGCTAGACTAGCTGAATCGGTGAGCTCTGGATTCAAGTAAGAGGCCCAGCCTCAGTAAATAAAGTAGAAAGTGATTGAGGACGTCAACCTCTACCATCCACATGCATGTGCGCCCACACGCATACACATACCAAAAAAATCAATAAAAAGGCTTTTAAAATATGCTAAATAAACCAAGAGAAGCCAGAGTTCTCTCAACCAGACTTGTTCCTGAGATTGTTCAAGTTCAGGATCTTTCTACTTTTCCAATAACCATTGCAGTGCAACAACTTTGAGAGAGAGAGACAGAGAGAGATCAAACCATTGATTTGCACTGATAGTTCATAGACACGGGCTACAGAGTCAAGGATATATTCCAGCTTCTCCAGGACTAGATGAGAAGCAAAACATGGCATTCGGGTTCCTCTGGTTCTAGTTTCAGGATGGCAGGGTCCGATTCAGCTGAAAGCTGCTGGTCCTCTCTAAATGGCCCTCTGGAAATAACTCCCAGAAAAGGACTCAGCAAATGTGGCATTGATGACTTTACACACCTCTAAGCCTTCACACAGAGCCACCTCCACAACTTGAGGTGTGGTGTTGAGAGTAACGCTATGAAAACAATTCAATAATTGGAAAATAAAACCTTTAGGGAAGGGCTAAAAGAAATATGATATTTGGTCTAGAGAAGAGCAGGCTGAGGAATGACCTAATTATAGGCTTCAAGTACATGAAGAATTAATCTATAGCAGATGGTAGCCAGCTGTTTTCAACTCCCATTGAATACAGTACAACAGAAAATTGGCTTAGAGAGTAATAGAAAGGATTTAGGCTAGAGAAAAGAAGGAATTTACTAGGGTTTGAGGGTCACAAAGGTTAAGAGGAGATAGGCTGGATTGCTTAGGGAGGTGACAGCCACTCTTTCCCAGAGGTTTCCTGACTTGGGATGGCTTGTTCATGTGCACTGAGGGGGGAAGAGCTTTGCTCTGCTGTGGAGGAGGCCAGTGTGGTTCTGTGACTGTCACTTACACCTGGGTGTTTTACTCATCTGGCTTCCCAGGGTTGGGTTTTATTCTCCATGAGTCATTATCACCACACCAAGTGGCACTTATCAAATGCCAAATGGATGCTGGACATAGTAAAAGAAAACTCTATTGGTTCTACTTTTGATCTCCAAATTTTGTCATTTGGCAAATGTATTTGCTGAGAGCCTCTGGGGCCTGGCACTCCTCCAGGCCTAGAAGGACTCAGAGAGATCAAACAGGGCTGTCCTCAGCAGCAGGGGAGTGTGCATCTTTGGGAGGATATTGAGGGAGCTCTCCCCATATAATCCATCAAAAAGCTTAAAAAACACCTTCAAACCTATCCAGTGATTCTTTAGTGGGTTGATCATTCTAGTACATTCTGTAAATCATAGGCATCAATGACAAAGTGAGAACTCCCATCTCTGCTTATTCCACAGTGCAATAATAAATACATTGCAAATTACTCACCAGCATACGCTAATACACTCATATGTGCAGAAATAGAAAAAGATTTCACAGAGGAGTGCTGTGATTCTTGTTTTTACTGGTTCCATTTTATAATTATTTTCAATGCTGGTCAACTGCATTCAGTTGATTTTATAACAAGCATGGAACATGCTTGTGGAGATGGTATTCACTTCAGGCTTGAAAAATAATAACTCACATTTTCATGCATGTGGGCTGATATTAATTTTAACAAAGACTGTTAGTCCCTCAGTCACTCTTAAACTGAGAAAAAAAAACCCTAAAGGTTCCTCTATGTCCAGCCCAAGCTATACCAAGGCAGACATAAAGGACACAAAAGCTCTCTTTGGTGGGCTGGAGAGATGGCTCAGCGGTTAAGGCACTTGCCTCCAGTGCCTAAGGCCCCTGGTTCAATTCCCCGGGACCCACATAAGCCAGACCCACAAGGTGGTGGCCCTGGTACTTGCGTGTGCTCTCTCTCTCTCTCTCTCTCTCTCTCTCTCTCTCTCTCTCTCTGTTGGAAAATGAATAAATAAAATATTAAAAAAAAAGCTCTCTTTGGTAATAGAGCATGTTTATGCTGGGAGGTAGTTAGGAGGCAAAGGCAGGAGGGTCACAAGTTCAAAGCAAGCCTGAGCTCTATGGCAAGATCCTGTCTCAGAAACAAACAAAAAGCAACAATAACAGTCATTCTTGCTGGGATTTTCTTCTGTGTGAAATGAATCTGTCAAAGTGCCTTAGGTAAGAGCAATTAACTGAGTGACAAAAGGAGTGACTAGACACAGTGAAGCCAGGAAGAGCCCAAGTATAGAGGGAGCCTAGTGGTACGGAGTCCCAACCCTGCTACGTCACTAATTAGGACAGTGGGTCTGAGTGGGCCACTTAATGTCTCAAGTGACAAAACAGCAAAATTGTCTGGAAATGATGGCAGGTGAGGGCAGCCCAGTGATTGCTGGAAATCAAAAGTCCTTCTCTCATGAAAGAGCAAGGGAGGATTGTAGGTCTATCACCCTAACCTGAAATAAGGACCCTGCTAGCCAGCACTTTCCCTACCTGGGGTGCCTTCTCCTTAACATCAAAACTCGGGGCTAAGCACAGAGCTTTTAGCAAGGAAGGCAACAACAAAAGTTAAGTGACAAGGGCCAATTGATTATTCTTCAGCTGCAGATGAAGAATATGATATCCTCATCTACAAAATGGAGATGATGGGAATGATAGGCTGTTAATAACAAGTGTCACTGTGGTTCAAGGCTGGACCAGGCAAGTACAGGAACATGATCAGTGTTTATGAACACAGCCTGCTGAGTGCACCTGGTCGGTCAGCATGTGAAAGGAGGTCAAGACTGTGAAGGCTAGGCTAATGTCAAATATAAATATTTGTCATATAGATATCAAACATGCATAGCATATATCACATGTCTGTATATATGCATAAGTATGCGTAAGTATTCATTTTATTTTTTTTTTACATAAGTATTCTTGAGATAGAGTCTTACACTCAGACAATTCATGGCCCTTTCTCTCAGAGGGAGATGACAGATAGACATCATCAAAGGATGAGAAAAAGGCATTGTGCAAACTGTGACAGAAACATGGATAACAAAACATGGAGCTTCCTAACCCTACAGAACTAAGGGAACGTCAAGGAAGGAGTGGGGAGAATGTAGGAACCACAGGAGGAAGTGGAGTGAAGTTGAGCTGTGTCTTCAGAACATGACATCATTATTCTCTAGAACTCACAGCATTTGGGATCATCAAAATTGGGCCTGTCAACATCCCGTCATGGGGAGAGGGTGGTTCCTGGGACCTCTTCCATTCCTGAGGTTTTGGTAGCTGTGGAAGGGGCTCACGAGGACCCATCCCTCCTTGGGGATCTATAATTAGTTACCAGGCACTGAGGGAAGGAGAGACATTTTCTTTAGTGGTATGGCCACTGATAAGAAGCCCAAACTTCTATAAATAATCCCTCATCCAAAAGTCTGTGGACAACACTAATGAAACTCATTGGATCACAAATGAAGCCTTAGGTTCACTTTCCAGAACAACAACTACTACTACTATACAAGTTAGATCATGTGATTCCCTGTTTAAAATTTTGAATGGCTTTCCACATTTGTTATGCCAAACTCTGTGTCTACTGTGGCTCTTCAGATAAAAATGGCTAACTCCACGCTAACCCTCCCCACTGGTTTCCTGTCACTCTTTCCCTTGCTCACCTGGCTAGAGCTGCCTTGTTCTTACAGTGCTGAACACATTCCAAACTCAGGTCCTTTGCATCTACTGTCCCTTCTGTCTGATTTGTACAGTTCTGTAATTTATGCAGATCTTCATTCAAATTTCTACTCTCAAATCATCCTCTGACTCCTAGGCAAGTGCTCTTCCACTACTTCCCTGTTTTTTCTCTTTTTAAAATTTTGAGTTCCCCAGGCAGGCCTTGAACTAGATTGGCTCAGCCTCCCAAGTAGCTAGGATTACAGGTGTGAGCCAACATATCTACTGCCAGCACAGATGCAGAAAGCAAGTACTTGGCTCCCAAAGTAGAGGGCCAAGATGCAAACAGGAAGAGGCTTCAGACCCTGACCATCAAGACAATGGAAAATTTTCATGGCCTTGTAGATTCAGAAGGCCTTAGGGATGGGGTGAGACCATAATACATTGGAGAAAAATAGCAGGTCTTTTCATCAAGGTAAGAAACCCAGAAGGCAGAGCTTCTGTGAGAAAAGAGGTGTGCTGTTCCCTTGAGTCATATTTAAGTACACCCCAATGGGAACTGATGACCCATCTTTCCAGCTCAGGGAATGGCCTTAGTGAGAGATGCAGATGTGGGAAGGACCAGAATCATGGCTGAAGAGTGAAGACTTATTAGAGAGAGCTTGAGGAGAGTGAAGAGAATTCTGAGCCCAGATTCTAGAAAAACTCCAAAGTGTTAGGAGTGAGTAAAGGAAGTGAGAAGACATTGACGCGGAGTGGTGGTTCATATCTATAATTCCAGCATCTGGGAATATGAGGCAGGAGAATTGCCACGAGTTCCAGGCCAGTCTGAGGTACTAGAAGACCCTGGAGAGAGCTGTAGAGAGAAAGGGAAGAGAAAGAGGAGAAGAAAATAAGAGAAAGAAAAGAGCCAGTAACTGTTTGTTAGTGTCAATTGCTATAAAGGGCTGGAGTCACCCTAAGTTCACAATAGTTCCCTGGGCTTCTCTTAAAGTGGTATGTAAAATGCTATATTCTAAGTGTTTATCTGAACTCTCTTCTAGATGGTAAGTGCTCAGTCAGGTGTTGTATCTATTGTGGTAGTCACTGAATCCCTAGGGCCAACAATTATGTCTGACTTTTAGTAGCACTGAATAAACACTTGATCAATTACCAAATGGATGAATAATAGATAGTGTTCTTTGTAGATACCATTTGTAGTGAACAGTGAGACCTAGTCTAATCACAATTATTTAACATGTGAAATGAGAAAGGAGGAAATGGAGAAATAAGCATACAAGTTGCTTTGGAGGTTGGGGTATTGTTCATTTTGTTTTTCTCTTACTTTTTAAAAAGACATACCTCATTATGTAGCTCAGGCTATCCTCAAACTTGAGATTCTCATGTCTCTGTGTCCCAATTGCTAAGATTACAAAACAGGTATGTGTCATCATGCCTGAATTTCCTCTCTCTCTCTCTCTCTCTCTCTCTCTCTCTCTCTCTCTCTCTGACTTGAGCATATTCTTCAGTGAGTAAAGACTTGAAGGGGAAGAGTTAAAAATAGAAAGTATCACAAAGCAAGATCACAGGAAAGTGAGAGGGTATAGGATCAAAAGCTCAGACAAAAGGAGAAGGAATAAGCATGAACTTGGAAAAAAAGCAACTGCAAGCTTGAGAGAGAATGGTTGCCATGAAAAAAGACATTAGATGTGAAGACAGATGTTTAAAACGTCTGGTTCTCACAAGAGCTCATCCTCATGTCTGATACCATATACAATTACAAAGCATTCCCCAAAACTATCCTCAGTTTAGGTAATGTGCTAGGACTCAGAACCCACTGAAAGCTGTTATATCAGTGGCTGCAGTTTATTACAATTAAAGGATATACAATAAAAACCAAGGGAAGAGAGACATGAAGCAGAGTCCAGCAAGTTCTAAGCTCTGACTCTCAATTGTGCCTTCAGGGACAGTGTTACCTCATGGTAACAACAATATGTGACAATACACATAGAGTACAGCCAATCAGGGAAACTGACCAGAGCCACTGGTACACAGTTCACTGGGGCTCATCCTGCCCATGCTTTTCAGTCCAGACCTTGCCTAATGCACCAGGGACCAAAGCCCCCAGGTATAGACCCTCAAGTCATGCAGACTAGTCAGAGGACATAGGGATTTTATCCAAGTGGCCAAAGCCCCCAGGTATAGACCCTCAAATCATGCATAATAGTCAGAGGACATAGGGATTTTATCCAAGTGGAGGAGGAGTCAAGCCAGATCTTTCTTGAGTAAAGTTAATTCTCTACTACATCCAAAGTACTCTGTTGATAAAGTGTGAGGCATGAAAAAGGATAGGAAGCTTGAAAAATGGTAAAGTTGATTATAGTCAATAAGACAACAATTAAAGAAAATAATATGATTAGCAGATGAAACAAAAGCACAACACCAAGAGACCCTGCTAGATGAAGAATGGTCACAAGCTCCCAGATGGTAACATGTATAGAGCTGGAAGGCATTAATTACATGAGCTGCCAGGGAAAATTGGTCAATGATATTTGGAGAAAGCAGAGACCACTGATACACAATACAGACAGCTGTCATGAGATTTCTGAAAACACTGCTATAGGGAGAGACTAGTAAGTCAAGAAGTGCTCATCTGTGCAATAGTGGTGCTAAACCTAGGTGGGCAATCAATGGCTTAACAATTGACTAAGAGATCCACTCAGTGATAAGGAACCCTTAACTGGATCCATGGAAAAACCTTACGGGGACCAAGAACCCAGGCTCCAAGGGGAAATTCCCACTACCAGTGAGCTCCAGAGAGGCTACACCCATTAGAATCTTGCCAAATAAGCAATATTAGTCTCATATAACCTATACCAATCTCACTTTCCAAAGGAAATTCTGTTTGTATTTTTCAGAAGGCAGTGAGAGCCGTGGTCAGCCCAATTCCACCAATAAGACATGGGAGAATGGCTGAGATCCTGGCAGGAGATGAACCACCCCTGGCCTATCATATAGGGCCCAAATGAAACCTATAAGAAAGTGGTGAGGAGCTGGAGAGATGGCTCAGCGGTTAAGGCACTTGCCTCCAGTGCCTAAGGCACTGGGTTCAATTCCCCAGGTCCCACATAAGCCAGACCCACAAGGTGGTGGCCCTAATGCTCGCTCATTCTCTCTCTCTCTCTTTCTCTCTCTCTCTCTCTCTCTCTCTCTCTCTCCTTGAAAATGAATAAATAAAATATTTTTTTAAAAAAAAGAAAGTGGTGAGATAAACAAGAGACCTATCACCACAGCAAGCTAGATAACCTATGAAAGGTCAGTGGAGACAGACACCAATGATACCCAACACAATCCAAAGCAGAAGTCCAGAGACACTTAAGATCTCAACAATAAAGCAGACTTAATACTCACCCATCATGACTCAGGGAGCTGAGCAGAAGAGGGAGTGGAAGAATGTAAAAGCCATGGTGGGGGAGAATATCCAGAGATATTGCCCCCTCAGCAACAACACACAACGGGGTGTGGGGAGAAACTGGCTATCTCTTGTGCAGTTCATAACCCCATACCCTAAGGACAGAGGTATGTGCACTGAGGAGGGTTTCCAGTGGGTTGGGGACAGAGAGGAGGGAAATGGAGGTACCATCACAAGATTTTCTCATACAATGCATCTAACTATTGATAAAAATGATAAAATTTTTAAAAAGCACCAGGTAATAATGGAAGAGAAACCAGCTTAAATGATTTACCCTGGACAGAAAGAGTTTTGTGTGACCCCCCAAGCACAGTTCAGGCTAGACATGCTCAGTAAATAGCCGGTGTGCTATGTGTTCATTGTCACAACTAAACCATGCTCTAAATGGAACCCCTGGAGATGTACCCACAGCAGTGCTTATGCTATTTTAGGTGGCTTTTATGCAAGGATATAATTTATTCCATAGGTTCCCATGTGTCATGAGTACCTCTATACATAGGAAACACAATGTATAGTTTGCCTGCTAGAAATATAAAATTAGTTAATACAAGTAACTTTCCTAAATCATAGCAACAGGGATTAAATCAGATCAAGAAGTAATTCTTAAGAACCTTCCAAGAGTAATTTTGCATTATTCTAGACTGATTACAAAGATGAAAATTATAGGATAGCTACTATCAAAAGACAAAATTACAACAATTTAGTAGAAAGATCTTAATTGGCTTTGTTATTCCAGAATCAGGCAACACTTCTCTCTATAAAGAAGAATAAGTGTTCTATGGAACTAAGTGGAGGAGGCTAGTTTCTGAGACAGACATGAGCCAAAAAGAAGCAGAACAGAAGCAGACTGATCATTTCAAATTACCAATAAGGTGAGAACATGGAGACAGACAAGGAAAATAACTCTCTGGTTTACATCAAGTTACCCCAGGTTACTCTTCTTTGTGTCAAGATTAGGGGCTGGAGAGATGGCTCACTGGATAAAGGTAACTTTTTTGCAAAGCCTAAGAACCTATGTTCGATTCCCCAGTACCCACATAAGCCAAATACACAAAGAGACACATGTGTCTGGAGTTTGTTGGCAGTGGCAGGAGACCCTGGTGCTTACCATCACTAGGAAGATAGCACCTAAACATCTTGGCATTTTATAATGAAAACACAAGGTTCATTATGAACTCAGACACATATAATAAGATCCAGTAAGAGAGTTCTGAAAGTATTTTATTTGCCACTGTATTTCCGGCTTTCAGAAATAATTGACATATATCAGGCATGTAATAAACACTCAATAAGTAATTGAAGGAGTGAATAAAAAACACAATTTTTAAAATAGTCTTATTAGGTAGTTCAGGCTGTCATCAAACTGTGAATCTTCCTGTTTCAGTCTCCTGAGTGCCCGTGTAGTAATTTGATTGAGGTATCCCCCATAAACTTAATATATTCTGAGTGCTTGATGCCATGCCAGCTGATGGTAGTTTTGGAATTGGCACCTTGTTGGAGCTGTGTCATTGGGGGCGGGCTTATGAGGGTCATACCCAGTTTCCCCTTGCCAATTTCTGACACACCTTCTGCCACTGTTTGTAGTGACTCTATTCATGCCATCAGTCACCCTGCCATTATGGAGTTCCCCTCAAGTTCAAAAGCCAAAATAAACCCATTCCTCCACATCCAGTTTTTGGTCAGGTTCTTTTTCACACAGCAAGGAGACCGGAAAGTGGGATTGGTCGTTGCTGCTAGAACTGTGATTCTGTGGCATTTGGCCTTCTGGAACTGATTTGCAGGAGGAATATGGAAGGATTTGAAACCTTGGCCTAAGAGATGCCTTGCACTGCTCTAAGTACAGCTTCATGGATTATCCTGATCATTTTTGGAAAGACCTGAATGTAGTAAGAACTATGGACAGTGAGGTGAGGTTTGGCTTACAAGGCTAAGAAATAACTTTGCTGGGACTGGTCTGGAGGCAGTGAGAGGCTTGCTACATTCTGCCTGCCTGTGTCCTGAGAACTTGTACAGGGTTGCATTGCTTAAAAATGAATTGGTATGGGCAGATGAAGATGGCACAGAAAGAAATGAAATCTTTGGGCCAAAACTGCTGCCCATTCAGCTGCGATTGTTTGAGGGATTACAACCATTGAGATTGGGCCAGGTGATCTGCATTGGAACAGCAGGAAGAATGCAGACTCTTTTGAAGTAAGGGGCCTAAATGTTGAAGTTTTCCAGCTCTTCAAAGTTGGATTTATTCCCCCCTGGATTAACAAATTGGTAGCCCACCTGGTACTATGGAGTATAACAAATGCAGAAAGAGAGGGTCATTGATTTGCAACACAGTTTTGTTTTTTGGAAATGGCCATGGACAATGTGAAGCAAAGTGTGTTGGATTGCCTGCGTGGAAGTCCAGTGGAGCCATGAGTATGAACTGTGGGGTGCAGTGAAGACCCAATGAAATGCCAGGACTATGAGATGTCTGCCAAGGAGAGCTGCTAATACCTGATGAAGTTTTCCCAGACTGAGAGTAGCTGAGATGGAGGGTTGGAGTTGGAACTCTGAAGACCAATCACTGGTTATTATCAGACTTGGAGGTCGAGTTTGATGTCTGCCCTGTTTGTTTTCAATCTTGTATTGGTTCAATTTGTCATTGCTATGCCCAATGCCATGTTTTCTAGTATGAATATTCTGTGCCTTTATGGTTTTTCTTAGTATTATTGCTCAGTTGAAAGACCTTGGATTGTGAGAGCCATGGTGGGGGAGAATATCAGAGGCATGGCACCCTTCAGTATCAACACACTTGGGTTAGGAGAACCCAGCTGAAGACTGGGCTATCCATGGTCCCCTACCACAGAGACTGATACAGATGGCCCACGGAGGAGGATATCCAGCTGACTGGGGATGGGGAAGGGGGGCAATGAGGAATTGGGGATAACAACTCATTGTTGGCCCACTAAACAATGTAACTGATTATGGACAATAAAAATAAATAAATAAATAAAATTAAAGCCTTCCCACCACAAAAAAAAAAAAAGAAAGAAAGAAAGAAAGACCTTGGATTATGGGGATGTTTGAATATCATTGGGATGGAATAAAACTGTGGAGATTTTAAAAGTTGAGCTGAATGCATTGCATTTTACATCATGTATAGTTATCATTTTATGGGGGCCAGGGACAGATTGTAGTGGTTTGATTCAGGTGACCCCCATAAACTTAATGTGTTTTGAATGCTTGATCCTCAGCTGATGGCAGTTTTGGAATTGGAACCTTGTTAGAGCTTTGTTTTGGGGGGTGGGCTTATGGGGGTTCCCGCTGTCAGTTTTTGAAACACATTCCTGCCACTGTTTGCAGTGTTGTGGTCGAGGTGATGTCCATCCTCTGCTCATGCCATCGTTTTCATTGCCATTATGGAGCTTCCCCTTGGGTTTATAAGCCAAAATAAATCTATTCCTTCCACAAACTGCTTTTGGTCTGGTTCTTTGTTACAGCAACAAGAAACTGACTACAACACCCAGATTATAGGCATATAACAACATACCTAAAAGTGGATGAAATACTTCAACACAAATTAAATATATACATATGTCCAAAGTTCAAGTGGCAAAAACACAGAACTAAAATGTGGTAACATGGTCTAATAAAGGATTCACAACTCATCTGTCCTCTTTAGAGTGCTAACACTCTAAGCCAGGAATTGTTATATGAGCAAGTTCTTATTTGTGGTCATATCATCCTCCTTATCTGTGCTCTTTCTTCCCCTAACTTATCACTGAGCTATATACTGCTTTATCATTTCTGCACTATTGTTAAAATTTCACAAGTTTTTACCATGTATCAGACATCAGACATGAAACTTCTCTCTAAGAGGGCTCGGAAAAAGGCTTATCTGCCTGCATGTCTCCTACACATGTTTACTATAGTTGAGATGAGGGGTTTTATAAGGTGCTCTGGATTTTTTTTTATTAAGTAGAAACTTTGTATGGATATATCATATGTTGTATCCATACCACAATTTCCCTCCTCCCTCCCCCATTCCACTGACAGCCTTCCTAAGTGGGATTGTTGGTATTCACCATGGAGTTCTGGGTTATGAGTTGTGAGAGCAGCCTGAGTCATTGTGGGGGGCACTGCCTCTGGATATCCCCTCCCCCTACCTTTTATAATCTTTTGGCCCCCTCTTCCACAAAATTCCCTGAACTGTGGTGGGTATGTTTTAAGTCTACTATAGTATTGAGCTCTTAGCAGCCTCTGGATTTCTGTTTTGGTATTTTTTTAGTATCCCCAGTGTCTGTCTCCATCATCCTGGTGTAGGGTGGCTTTTAAGACAATGAAATTAAGTGTTTTTCAGAATCTATGTAGCCTAAGAGACCACTGTGAATATGGAGAAAGGCTTTCATCTATAAATATGCTGTACTCTAATGAGAAGGTGCAAGAGATGCCAGCACAGATCAAGTTGGCCTAAAGCTTGAGTTTTATAGCTATAAAGAGAATGACTGTACCTGTTGAGTTTTTTAATAAATATATGTAAAATAACAGTATCTATCTACTAGTGTTGCATCATACCTCAAACTGATTAAAAAGAATGGTGAAGGAAGGATGCCACTCCCACTAAAACAATAAAAAGCAGCAAACAAGCAAATAAAAAGCCACCTATTTTTCTTTATGCTACTGAAAAGCTACGAATGAAATAACATCTAAAGTAACTAAATTCTAGAACAGAATGACCATTCATAGATAAGCAAAGACTCTTTCATTCTCAGGTACAACTGTGCTCTGCAAGCCTGCAAGCCCATGGGAGGCAGCCAACAGAGGGAGCTGCTAAGCCAATGAGAGCTCAGCCGTGGACATCAGTGACACTATGAAGGAGCCTCATACTCAGATTTGATCTTTGTAACTTCTGATTTCTCTCACGCTGTGCACTGAGTAAATGGTAGTACTGGAGGCCGGGGGTGAAGCCACATAAAAGAGAGAAATCTTGCAGCCATAGAATGCTTAGAATCCAAACTCAGCAGGAGGGATAAACCTGACATCATCCTCAAGGTGTCAGGAATTTGTGATAAACAAACACTAACCCAAACAATACTGAGTGCATTACTTCTGCATTACACTGCTACATAAGATACCTGAAAGAAAGGGAAAGGAAATATACTGGTTCCTGGTTTCAGTGTTGTCAACTCATGACAGAGAAGAGGGCTTGTTGGAGTGTGGCAGTTCACATCATGGCAGCCAGAAAGCAGAGAAAAGGAACCTGGAAGGAGCCAGGAACAAGACACCCTCAAACACCCAATTTCCCCAACTAGGTCATACCTCCTAAATGACCAGAACTTCTCAACATGATACAACCAGTTGGGAACTTTAACACAAGCACCTTTGGGATACATTTCAGAAGCAAGTCATGACAATAGCTAAATATTACAAATATAGCTAATTTCCTGATTACGTTATAGAGAACAACCTTACCCTGACTCTGAAAGAGGAAAGAGGCTTTCTGTGATAACTACATTAGCCCTTATTGTTTTTTAAGCATACCTGACACAAAAATTAATGAATGTGCTGACAAAAGAAGAGTTTGAACAAAAGTACCCTGTTACTGATTATTAAATCAATGTGGGATACCTCCCTATGAGGTCTTGATCAGGGAGGTCCAAAAAAACAGTACAGGCTATTACTACTGCTCTTGGTTGCCCACTAGAACCAACATAAAACCCTATTGCTGAAGAGACCACATGCTTTGATTACAGAGCATAAAGAAATCAAGCTGGTGCACTTAGCTGGAGAATTTGTTTTATTTTACAGAAGACAGAGAAAACAGAGGAGAAGCAAAATCTATTGATAAGACAAAAAAGATAACTGGATACCCACCACAAAATGTCTCACCATCTCAACCACATCTGCCAGGGCCCAGAAGAAACTGCTCTTACTGCTAGCCTGACAACTAGAACCAGGGCAAAGGTGACACATATTGTGATTGTAACCCAAAGTAGAAATCCAGAGGCTACAGAGAACTCAACACTAAATCAGGCTGCCAACAGACCTGCCATGGCTGGAAACATTGTAGAAGAGCCATAGAGTGGGTAGAAAAACCCTGAAGCACAGTCCCCAACTACTTCACAGGGACTGACTGAGGCCTTCATGACCCCACAATGAGCACCATAACCCCATTGAGGAGGGTCTCCAGGGTAACTGGAGTTGGGGCAAGGGGATAAAATTAATATTATAAAAGCTCCCTGACTACTTCCTGGGGAGTAGTCTTGAAGGAGTTGCCCCCCTTTTTTTGTTTCATTTTGTTGGTTTGGTTTGGTTGTAAGACAGGGTCAGTGTAGCCCAGGCTGCCTTTAACCTCACTAAGTACCTGATAATGACTTTGAATTCTTGATCTCCATGCTTGCAAGTGTACTATAAACATATAAAGTGTACTATAATGTGTACTATATGCCCAGCTTTAATTCCAGGATATTTTTGTTACTCATTAGCTGCATTCCCACTCCTGTCTTTTAATTATCTCAGACTCTGCCAGTCAATTACCCATCTACTTTTGATCCTGATGGGCTCACCGGTTCTAAACAGTTCATGGAAATGTGAAGCATTTAGTTTCTGGTTTCTTTCACTTAGCATAAAGTCTTCATTCTTTGTCTTTGCTGTAGTTGAGATTAGTACTTTCTTTTTGATTAAATAGTAGTTTATTATATGAATATGCCACATCCTGTGTATCTGTTCATTAGTGGATAAATATTAGAGTTACTTCCATATTTAGGATATCATGACTAATACTGTAATACACTGTTACCTGTAAGTTTTGTATGGACACGGGTTTTCAGTTCTCTTGGTTATATATCTATATTACATGGTGTGATGATTAAGTTTTGCTGTCAACTTGATCTGTTTAGTAATCCACAGGCATTCCTCTTGAGTGGGTCTCTGAAGTTACTTCCAGGAAGGATTAACTGACTCTCAGCTAATCCAATAAATCCCCTTTTAATACAATCCATCCCATTGGTTCTGTTCCTCTAGAGAACCCTGACTAATATGCATGGTTACTCAATATTTTGGTACATAAGTAGCTTCATGTCTTAAATTCTTGTTAGCAGCTGAGTTCATGATGCCATCTATAAACCCAGAATGTGAAAGACAGAGCCAGGACTGTGAGTTCAAGGCTATCCTACTCTACATAGTGAGCCCCAGACAAGCATGGGCTACATAGTGAGACCTTATCTCAAACAAAAAAAGTACTTCCTACTATCAATTTCTCTATATCTTTCCTGAAAATATGCTGCTATCTGTAATTTTGATGATAGTCATTCTAGTGAGAATTAGATAGTATAGTGTTCCTATGAGGACATTTTATATTCAACACTATCAACAATTTGTTCAACATTGGCAACAACATAAAAAAAAAACAGTCAAATGCTCTGCTTGAAAAGAAGTGAAACTTCATTCAATTACCTCTGTTTTCTCCTTCATAAATAATAAAAAGACATGATTTGGTAATATTGATAACTATCTATATTGGTCAAGAAAAAAGAAAACAAATTTGTTACTAGGAATGGGAGAGGTAATATCCCTATAGATTATACAAACACTAAAAAGAACAAATTATCAAAGCCCTGTCATGAAGAAGCTGCTGTTATGAATAGTATATACCTATTAAAGAAATTGAATTCAGGGCTGGAGAGATGGCTCAGTGGGTTAAGTGCCTCTTGTACAAAAATATGACAACCTGAATTCAGATCTCCAGAACCCACATGAAGCTGGACAAAAGAGTAAACTTCTGATCTAGGGAGATGGCTCAGTCATTTACTACACAAGTGTGAGATCCAGATTTCAATCCATATAAATGCCAGGTGGGGTATCACAGCCACCTATAATCCAAGCATGTGAGAGGCAGATATAGGCAATTCCTAGGCAAGTTGGCTAGAGTAGCTGAATTAATGATCTCTGGGCTCAACTGAGAGACCACGCCTCAGTAAAACAAAGAGTGTGATCAGGGAAGATAACTGTGGTGGTTTAAATTAGGTGTCCCCCATAAACTCATGTTCTGAATGACTGATCCCAAATGGATAGCAATTTGGGAAGCGGAGCATTGCAGGAGGAAGTGTGTGGCTGAGGGTGAACCTTGTGGTTTATTAGCTCTGGCTTGAGAGTATTAGTTGGCTCACTAACCAGCAGTCTCCTGCTGCTGTTTGCCACCTGCTGAGGCAAGGAGATGATGTCCAGCCTCATTTCCTCCATAGTTCCCCTGACATCATAAAGCTTCCCCTTGAGACTATAAACCAAAATATACAACTTTACCCCATCAGCTGCTTTTAGGTAGGTGTATTGTACCAGCAATGAGAAGGTCTCTCTCTCTCTCTCTTTTTCTTTCTCTCTCTCTACTTATCTATCTATCTCCTTCTTTCCTCCCTCTCTCTCTGCTTGAAAATAAATAAAATTTAATTTTTTTTTAAATCAGAGGTATTTAACATTAAAAACTTAATGGCCACCTCACAGTCTTGGAAAAGCAAGAAAAAGTAAAACTCATGCAGTGGACATCAAGAAATAATAATTAGGTCCGACATTAATGAAATGAGGACTAAAAGAGCAATACAAAGAATCAATAACAGAAAGGCTAAGTTCTCTGAAAAAAAATAAAGAACAAACCCCTAGCCAAACTAGCCAAAATAAAGAGAAGACTCAAAATCACAAATAAGAGATGAAAAAGTGGAATTTACAACAGATTCCAGTGAAATCCAGAGGATAATTGGAGAATACTTTGTAAACTTAATCCAAAAATTATAGAGAAATGAATTCATTAAGACATTTTACCTACACAAAATTAAATCAAGAGTATACAAGAAACTTAATAACAAGCAATAGATTGAATTAGTCATGAAAAGTATTCTCACAAAGAAAAGTCAATAACTTGATAGATTCACTGCAAAGTTCCCCCAAACCTTTAAGTAAAGTCTGACAATCAATACTCCTCAAACAGCCCCACAAAATAGAAAGTGAAAGCACAATACCAAACGCATTCTATGAAGCCAGTATGACTCTGACACCAAAACCAGACACACACACAAGACAATAGACCAATTTCCCTGGTTCTCAATAACATATCTGCAAATCAAATTCATTTTGATCGACACGTTAAGAAGAATACGCAGACTGCATCAAATTGGTTTTATCCCAGGAATGCAAGGTTGGTTCAACATATATAATCTAATGAAAGTAATACATATAAATAGACTTAAGGACAGAAATCCCATGATCATCTTAATAGATGCATAACAAGGTCTGTGACAAAGTACAACATCCCTTCATGATAAAAGCCTTGACAATGTTGGGGGGGGAGCCTAGCTACCTCCTGTGCTTCATAAACTCTTGCCCATGGACTGATCCAGTATGCCCACCGGAGAGGGCCCCCAGTGGGTTGGGGACAGAGAGGAGGAAAATGGGGGTACCATCATAAGATTTGCTCATACAATGTATCTAATTAAGGATAATAAAGATAACAATAAATAAAAAAGAATTTTTTTTAAAAAAGCCTTGAAAAACTAAGAATAGAAGCAACATACTGAGGGGACAGGAGAGGGCAGTGGGTGAGGGGTATTAATGAGAACAAAGTATAATGACATATATGAATAAAAGTTTCACAAGACCAACCACTTTTATGCTAACTTAAAATTTAATTTAAAAATATATATGATGGGCCCAAGAGACTGCACAATAGTTAAGGGCACTTGGTTGCAAAACCTGGTAGCCCAAGTTTGATTTCACTCTGTGCTCTCATACAGACAGATGCACAGTTACACATGTGTCTGTAGTTAGTTTGCCATGGCAAGATGCCCTGGGACACTCATATTCTCTCTCTCTCTAAATAATATTTTATAAATAAAAAATATGAGCTAATTTACTTATTTCTCTTTTCTTAAAGAATTTCCTTACATAAATGAAATCATAAGGTTATTTTAATGAGGTGCACTATTTAGATTTAGGAATGAGAGAGAAGTGCTAACACAGTTAAGCTCAAAGCCACAAACATTAACCCTAAGTAAGCTCAGTTTGCTATTTTGAACATTCTAGTTGTGATATCTCCCATGTGATGGTTTGATCCAGGTGTTCTCCACAAAGCAATGTGTTCTGAATGCTTAATCCCAAACTGATGGCAGTTTAGGTATTGGAATCTTGTTGGAGGTGTGTTGTTGGGGATGAGTTTATGTGGGTCATAGCCAGCTTCCCCTTGCCAGTGTTTGGCACACTCTCCTGCTGCTATTGTCCACTAGATGTTGGCCAGAAGGCTATGTCCACTCTCTGCTCATGGCCTCATTTTCCTTGCCATCATGGAGCTTCCCCTCAAGTCTATAAGCCAAAATCAACCCATTCCGCCACAAGCTGCTTTTTGGTTGGGTTCTTTGCCTCAGCAATGAGAAGGCTGATGACAGGCACTCTGTAGTGTTGATGCTTCTTGACTCTCAGCCAGCAGGAGATACAAACTATACTCTGAAGGTGCTTCTTTTTCTTCTCATGTTCTCTTAACGTTTTCTTTCTATCCTGACTCTTAATAGTAGTCAATAGCCAGGTGTGGCAGTACATGCATATAGTCTCAGCATTTAGGATGGAGGCTAAGCCGAGAGGATTGCTGTGAGTTCAAAGCCAGTGTGGGGTACTGTGGAGATGTCCTATGATGCCCTATTACTCCACAGCATGTGAAACAGCAGTTTAAAAAAGAAAGAAAGGGAGGGAGGGAGGGAGGAAAAGAAAGGAGGGAGGGAGGATAAGAGGAAGGAAGGAAGGAAGGAAGGAAGGAAGGGTGGCTTCAGGCTATGTGTTGCACTGAGTGACTCCATTTTTACAGACAGTATTTGGCTCCATTTTGAATGCAAATACAGGGCAGAATGACTTCATGTCTTCTTTGTGCACATAGACACCACTACCTGCCAAACACAAACCTTGAGGCACTGACTGATTAACAATGTCTTCTTGTAAGTGAAAAGGCACCTATATGTTTATGGAAGCAGATTTGGAACACTTGGGAACATGGACTTAGAACCTACCAACACAACCAAGCCAGTCTAACAGTAAAAACAGCAGCTCCAGTTTCAATGGAAATAAAGTGGAAGAGCAATAGAGTAAGACATGCACATCTGCACATGCGCACACACAAACATGCGCGCGCGCGCGCGCACGCACACACACACACACACACACACACCAAAAAAAAATGACTTTATAATATCCCTCTTAATCTGTAGAACATATTCATTAGAATTCCAATATGTTTTGAGGGGTGGAAGTGGTTTTTTTTTTTTTTGAGACAGGTTCTCAAAAAAAAAAGGCTTGCCTAGAACTTACTGTGTAGACCAAGCTGACCTTGAATTTCTAGCAATCTTTCTGCATCGGCCTCCCAAATACTGAGAACACAGACAAGAGCCACCACAGGCAGATAAATTACAATACTAACTGGATCAAAGTTTTGCATTTTTTTTTTTTGCTACCAGAGCCAAACTGGCTAATTAAAGGCTATTCCTGAGGGCAAATTCTGTGGTTATCTCCAGTGGACACTCGAAGTCAGTCATGGATGGTAGCTGTCTGGAATCAGGGTATCAATATCAAGGAGATAAAGATGAGCAAGACAGTCTGCAACCTGGAGGTATTTATGACTCCCTAGGCTGAAGTAATAGCCAGCCCTAGGGCAGTGTCATTCTGACTTGTCTGTCTCTTGATTGATAGGATGTTTAGGCAGAGAAGGAGTTTAATATTTTCCATTGCTGTCTAGTGCCTATAACTCAGACCTTCTGCTTTCAACAGAAAAGGCAGACATCCTCAGAGCACAGAGGTGAAGGTGAGACAGTTTATCCCCCTAAGTCAATGTTGGAACAGTCACACCAAGGTAAAAAAAGAATGTCTTCCTTCACCTTCCAGGCTCCTCATGATTCATACAGGTTGGCAATCAAAAAAAAAAAAAAAAAAGAAGAAGAAGAAGAAGAAGAAGAAGAAGATTAAACATGGGAAAATGGCAAAAAGTGAGGCAGGGCTTAGAAAAAATGAGCTTGTAGGAGTAGGGGATGAATAACACCACCAGAAAGTGAATAGATTTGAAGCAGTGCTTGGTCAGAACCTGAGGTCAAAAAACTACTCAGCAGATGAGCCAGTAGGACAGGTGATGAATAGTTTCAAAGCCCTGGAGTTCATGCATTAATCTCTAGCTGGTAAAGTGTTGGAGAATGGACTGAACATCAGAGGTGGAAAATGATTCACTAATGACTCAGATCTGTGAACATTTGGCTTCACCACTGTATTCACAATCTATTTTTCTTAGAACAAAGGAAAAGGATTTTGTGTTTATTGATTGGGGCTTTGCTTTTGGTTTTGGTGCTGGGGGCTGAACCCAGCCTTTATGTTTGCTAAGTGTACATTCCACCACTGAATAAAAATAAATAGCCGGGCATGGTGGCACACGCCTTTAATCCCAGCACTAGGGAGGCAGAGGTAGGAGGATCGTCATGAGGCCACCCTGAGAGTACATAGTGAATTCCAGGTCAGCCTGGACTACAGCGAGACCCTACCTCGAAAAACCAAAAAAAATAAAAATAAAAATAAATAAAAACCTCCAGCCTAGGTTTTCTTTTACATATTTTTTAATCAGAAAGATCTAAAGACATTTGTTTTCAAGTTGTCATAAGTTCTAGAACAGTAACTGCTGCTGACTACTAATGCCATCACTGTTGTCATTGTTAAGTAATAGCTAAGTCTAAACAATAGGACTTTTTAAAGAAAGAAGGACCCTCTCATAAAGAAAATTATAGCCAAGGCTAGTGGTACATGCTTGTGGTCCAAAAGACAGAGCAGGAGGATCACAATTTCCCAAAGCCACCTGAGCTGAAGGACTGAATGAATTTCAAGGGAAGTTCATGAGAGGTTGAGCCAGAACCAGGACTCTGGTCAATGAATTTCAAAAACAATGATCTTTCCAAAATAATTCATTTGTTTACTTACTCAATGGACACAAAGTCACACCTACATAATGTATTGGACTCTCTGCTGGGGACTCAGAAAAAATGACTTGGATGCTGTTTACATCAATGCCACACACTTGTAAATAAAGTCACAATAGAGTGATTTAAATACTAGGATCAAAGTACATCTGATAAAGTTGATTTTTCTTGGGAATATTCAGAAAATTTTGGAAGAAAAAGTGACCTCTGCATTTTAAGAGATGAGCAACTGATGATAGTTAGCAAGCATATGGTAGAAAACACATTTGGTGTAATAGCATTGGGAATATTTTTTTTAAAGACTAATGTATCTACATAACTACAAATAGCATGTTCTAGCTAGAGCATGAAAATGGCAAGAAAAGCATTACTGAAGTAGAGGAAAAATGTGACCTAGTTGTCATGTAACATTAACCAATAGACGTGGGACAAGAAAAACAGGGAGAAGAGAATCAAGGGAAGAACCGTAAGGTAAAGCAAGAGAGAGGCAGCCAGGGCAGGAGAATAAGGATGATCATAGATCAGAACCACAGAAGCACCCCCCCACTCATCCACTCACCCACCCACCCACCCACCCACCCAAACACTGGTTGCTTGAAAGATTAGATGACTCAGACATGCCAGGAAGATGAAAAGTGAACAGGAGCTCCCTGGATATGTAAAGCAGATCTTTCCAAACTGGGTGATGTGCCTCAGTTTCAATGACAGTGGGAAGAGGGAGGGGAGAGAAGGAGATGGATAGGTGTGAAGCTCCTCACATAAAAGCAGCAGACTTGAGGCAGAGAAGAGGATCAGAAACAAGGCCAGGCTATGACTCTCGGAGGCCTACCCATAGTGACTAATTCTTTCTGTATTCACCTGTTTGCTGCTTTGTTTGTTTCAGGGTCTCAAGTAGCTCAAACTGGCCTTAAACTCACCTTGTAGCTGAGGGTAACCTTCAACCTTGATCCTCCTGCCTCTACTTCCCAAGTGCTTGGATTACAAGCATGTGCCACCATAGGCAGCTAAATATTCTTTAGTAAATAGGGTTTTGATTAATAGCAGTGGAGTTGAAAATTTTTGTTTTATATTTTGTTTTGATGCTGGAAGTTGAATCCAGGGCCTTGTTCATGCTAAAAGTCCATTTTACCTCTCAGCTACACTCCAACCCAAGTTCAGGGTTTTAAAGAACACATTGAATGGCTGAGATTATAATTTAGGACTAGTATGCAGGAGGCCCTAATTTTGATTTGAGGGGGAGAAAGAACTTTGTCAGGACTGTGCCAGAAGCAGTTTGTGTGAGAGGCTTGCTACGTTCTGCCTGCCTGTGTCCTGGAAACCTGTGCAGGGTTGCTTGACATAAAGATGGACTGGTGTGAACAGATGGAGATGGCACAGAAAGAAAGATCTTTGTGTCGAAACTGCTGCCCGTTCACCTGCA
>PVHP010009085.1:37453-51455 GCA_004024765.1 Zapus hudsonius
ACTGTGCCAGAAGCAGTTTGTGTGAGAGGCTTGCTACGTTCTGCCTGCCTGTGTCCTGGAAACCTGTGCAGGGTTGCTTGACATAAAGATGGACTGGTGTGAACAGATGGAGATGGCACAGAAAGAAAGATCTTTGTGTTGAAACTGCTGCCCGTTCACCTGCAATTGTTTCAGAGATGACAACCATTGAGATTCAGCCAGCTAGTCTGCATTGGAACAACAGGAAGAATGTGGAATCTTTGAAGTAAAGGGCCTGAATGCTTTGATTCCCCCCTGGATTAACAAGTTGGTAGCCCACCTGGTTCTGTGGAATGGAGATTGGTTAGAAAGAGAGGGTCATTGGATTTGCAACACAGTTTTGTTTTTGGAAAATGGCTATTGGCATGTGAAGCAGGTGTGCAAGGTTGCCTGCATGGGGCCCAATGGAGCCATGAGGATGAACTGTGGGTTGTAATGGAGACCCAAAGAATTCCAGGACTATGGATGGGTGCCAAGGCGAGCTGTCAGCACCAGATGACGTTTGCCCAGACTGTGAGTAGCCGAGCTGGAAGGTCAGAATTGAATCTCCAAGAGACTTGTGTTATTGGTTAGAATCATTGAACTTGGAGTTAGAGATTGATGGTGCCCTGTTTGTTTTAAATCTTGTACTGGTCAATCTGTTTTTGCTGTGCCTCATGTTTTGCATTGTGAATGTTCTGTGCCATTATGGGTTTATTTTTGCTATTATGGCTCAGTTGAAAGCTGTGGGGACTTAAGAGTTGAGCTGAATGCATTGTATTTATATCATGTATGATTATTAGTTTGTGGGGGCCAGGGGCAGACTGTCATGGTTTGATTCAGGTGTCCCCCACAAACAAATGAATGTGTTCTGATAGATCGATCCTCAGGTGATGGCAGTTTGGGTTTTACAACCTCGATGAAGCTGTGTTGTTGGGGGCAGGATTATGGGGTTATAAGCCAGCTTCCCCTTGCCAGAGTTTGGCACACCTTCCTGCCGCTGTTTGCAGTGCTGTGGCAGAGGTGATGTCCAGCCCTCTGCTCATGCCATTGTTTTCCCTGCCAGGATGGAGTCTCTCCTTGAGTCCATAAGCCAAATAAACCCATTCCTCCATAAGCCGTTTTTGCTTGGGTTCTTCTGCACAGCAACTAGAAAGCTGACCACAACATCATACATACATGAATTGAGCACTTGTGCTGATTGCTAGATTAACACCAGATTCAGACCAATTACCGGAAAGAAACTACAATCATTGTCTTGCTACAACATAGATCGTTGTACCTTAGAGTTAACAGTGCTTGAACAAAATATAGTTTATTCACACAGAACTCAACTGTATATATAACATAGGGTTAGATTTGTTTAAATGATGTTCACAGTTTCTGTTTTCTCCTTCTCCTTTTTCTTCTTCTCCTCCTCTTTTCTCTCTCTCTTTCTCTTTTTCTCTCTCTCTCCCATCCTTCTGAAAACAAGTATTTCAGGACTATATCTGTTCCAAAATTTAAAGGAACAACTGATTATTTTTAACTATTTAATGTAATGTCAGCATACACTGAAAGAAATGGTTGGACTAGACTTTATACACACACAAACTATAAAAGTATCATATGACAAAGTACAATTCAAAAAAAGTCCATGTTTCAAATAGCTGAAGAACCACTAAAAGCAGGTCATTCAGTAAATGCTTCTTAAGTATTCATGCAAATCATTCATGCTCATGTAGCCAATCAGACTTACCACAACTTTTGACGCTTCTGGGGTCAATGACCTAGGTCATCCTGGAAATGTAGAGGTCCAAATGAACATGTGGGCACAGGTGGATGTCCCAGGATAGCAAGGGAGATCCATATAGTCAACTTCACTACAGAACTTGTAGTTCTGGAAATGAATGCCTGTCCACCTTCCCCAGGCACTGGGGAAAATCCTTGACTATATGAGTCAGGCGATTAGAGTAACCATCGCTGGAGTGTCCAAGAGTCACCAGCTTAAAGGTGGTACTGAAGTCATAAGAGAGGTTATAATCATTAGGGTAAATGAGGAATAAGAGAGAAAATGGAAGAGAGAGTTTAAGTAGTGAGGGTGTGAGGAGAAGAGTCCATTTATCTTAGTTTGTTTTGTGCTATTATAACATTATATCACAGTGTGATTTATGAAGAATAGAAATCTAGTTGTCAGCAGCTCTAGAGGCAAGGAAGTCCAGGATCCCATGCTGGCATCAAGCAAGGGTCTTCTTGCTGAATCCTCATATGGTGGAAGTTGTTGAGAAAGACAAGTACTTTGTTCTCACATGGCATAAAACAGAGGAAGATGAATCAGGAGTCCTTCTTAATTAATCCACTCCTGAGGCTGAAGACCTTGAGCCCCTCCCCTTGGGCCCCACTTCCCAACACCACTTGAGAAGTGGATAAAGTATCAAAACACATTTTTGAAGGGGACAGAAACATTTAAACCCATCGCATCATTAAAGGAGACCAATGAGGAATGGTCAGAACTAAAAGAAGCCAGGAGTGGTGACACAGGCCTTTAATCCCAGCACTCAGGAGGCAGAGGTAGGAGGATGCAGTGAGTTTGAGGCCACGCTAAGAGTACATAGTGAATTTCAAGTCAGCCTGGGCTAGAGCAAGACCTACCTCAGAAAAATGAAGGAGGAGGAGGAGGAAGAGGAGGAAAAGAAGAAGAAATAAAAGAAAAAACAGTAATAAGGAAAATCATGCAACATTGTGCCAAATGTCAAAGAGAAATGAGTCAAATTAAATATGCCTAAAAGTAATTTGAGAGTTCTTCCACTGAGAATCCAGGTTTATGTTAGAGACATGGCTCAGTGGTTAAAGGCACTTGCTTGTAAAGCCTGACAGGTTGGATTCCCTAGAATCCACATAAAGCCAGATGCACAAAGTGGTCCATGTATCTGGAATTTTCAGTGGTAAGAGACCCTGGCACACCCATTCATTCTCTCTCATTCTCTCAAAAATTAATTTAAAAATTTTTAAATGATTAGTTAAAAAAGAATCCAGGTTCAATGTACCGCCCCTTTAAGTCCAGGTAGTTTTGTGACTATTTTCTGTAGAATATAATACAATGATACTGCTCTCATTTTTGGAACTGGATTTTTTGACACTAGGATCTTCCACTTCTGGTTTCCTCAAATGCTTAGACCAGAGAAGCCAACCACCACATGCAAATTCTGACTAGTCTGAGGTCATTATGCTATGAGATGCCTAGGCAATCTGTAGAGAGAGAGAGGGAAGAAGAAGAAGAGTAGAGAGAGAAAAAAGGAGAGGGCACCCTGTAGCTGGCTTCTGTCACTATCTCTTTCTGCTCCCAGCTGAGAAACTGATTTTTGATTTATTTTAAACAAGTATGCGATGGTTAATTAATTATACTATATTTCATTTCCACTTCACCTACAGAACACTAGCTGAGTATGCTGTAATTCATTTCTGACACTAACCATGCAGAACCAGCACAGAACCCACAAGTTAAAGTCCTGCCTAAAACAACCCTTGCTTAAAACATCAACTGCAAGAATCTCAGGTTCCCCCAGGACACCCATGCTGCTGATTGACTGGGTATAAGCTCAAAGGTGCTGTGTCTCCCTCAGATTTGAGTATTTACTAGAACAATTCATAAGACTCAGAAAAGTGTTATATGTGCCATAAGTATTTACTGTAAAGAAGGCATATAGCTGGGTGTGAGGATGTCTACACTCCCAGCACTTGGGAGACCGAGGCAGGAGGATTGGGAGTTCAAGGCCAGCCTCGACTGCACAGCAAAGCCCTGTTCAACATACCTAAAACAAACTAAAACTTAAAAAAGACACATAGGGCAAGTGCGATCTGGGAGAGATCAGGGATCCTCTCCCTTTCGGCACATCAAAGGAGGCTCCTACAAGCCACTGTGTTCACAGTTGTTATTGGGGTTTCATTATGACATCAGGCCTAGTTACATCATTGACCACATGACTGGATTCCATCTCTGGCTCCCTTGCCTGGAGTGATGGAGCACCACAATCCAAGGGTCACATATAAGTTCCCCATGTAGTTTTTGAAATCCTTTTACCTGAGGTAACAGTGAAGCACCTCAGTCCCCTCTCCCATGTGCGGGGAGGAGAACAGTACACCTGCAACTGTCTCCAAAATAGCGAAGTGGGAAGTTAACAGCCAGCACTGGTTGGATAGTCCTGCACCAGTTCCTTTGGTGAGTGCCACACAGTGCCACCTGCATATGGAGAGTAGGAAGGGAAAGGGGAGACACACATAGACAGAGACAAAGAGAGGAGAGGAGAGAAGAGAGAAATAGAAAGAAGGAAAGAAATGGAAGAAAGGAAGGTCTGTTTTTAAGGCTATTAGGGTTGAGAAAGAGAGAGGGAGAAAGTAATCCACAAATAGCAAGGCACAGTGGCACATGCCTGATACCTTAGCACTTGAGAAGTGATGGCAGGAGGATCAGGAGTTCAAGGCTATCCTCAGCTACATAGCAATTTTGACACCAGTTTAGTCTGCATGAGATCCTGTCTGAAAAATAAAAAGCACAAATATATTTTTACAAACAGTGAGTGCTATAAAGGACAGCTTCTCTGGCTGTAGTAGACTTTGGTAGTCCCTGATGAGCCATGCCTCCTGGTATTTTGTCCCTCAGTAATCTCTTTCCATGTTATGCTAATTTTGGCTGCATAGCTACATTTAATCACTGAAACATTACACAGGAATGTATGCAGAAGTTTGATGAGGACTGTATGCACATTATGACTCTTGAAATGCAGTTTTAGAGTCAGTTGCCATTCTGTGGGGAAGTCCAAGTAGCTACATACATGGGATCCATGTAAAAGATAACCAGAGCCAGGCGCGGTGGCATACGCCTTTAATCCCAGCACTCAGAAGGCAGATCACCATGAGTTCAAGGCCACCCTGAGACTACATAGTGAATTCCAGTTCAGCCTGGGCTAGAGTGAGACCTTACCTTGAAAACCAAAAAATAAAATAAAATAAAATAAAAAGATAACCAATGGCTGTAGCAAGCCATCCTGGCCAAATAGGTGGTCAGCCTGACATATTAGTCTTTGATCTTCTATTTCAACACACCAGCATCACAAGTCACAAAACCTGATCAACCATAAGAATCATTAGAAATAGCTCCTCTGATTTGAGTGGTGTGTAACAGCAGTGGACAACAAAAGCACAGGGCTGTGGAAACAAATCCCAAACACAGCCTTGGAAATTAGGGAAGCCCTTCCAGAAGAACCAGTGGATTCTGAAAGAAAACCATGAGTTAACTTCCAGGTGGAGAAGGCAAAAGCTTGGCTTTGAAGGAAGATGACTTAAAAAAAATCAAGGTCATGTGGACTATATATGAAACATTTTAAGTCATACATATACATCTTATTTATTTTACACAGTAATAGTATATTTAGGAGGAAAAGAAAGCCCACAGCTAAGATTGGCCTTTCTATTTCTGATTATTAACACAGACTTGCTATTATAAGCCATCTGGGAGATGAGCACATTGTGCTCAGACCATCTGTAATGTTCCTAATCTAATGGCTTACATGGCTCATGCCCTCATTAGAAGAGATATTAGCACCTCAAAAAGCATTTGTTGAAAATGGCAAGATACTGATCCCTTCACATTGCATGAACTGACATATAAACCAACAGACATAAGAGCAGGATGAAAGGAATACAGCAGGCATCAAGTCCTTAGACCATGACTTTCATAGTCTCTTGTCCACTGAGCCTCTCAATAATCTCATGAGCTAGTGTTATTGTTCCTTTTCTTCACTTACTAAAGAAGGCAAGGCTTTCCAAGCTTCATTAAGGGACTGGGGGAATATTTCAGGTATTGAAGGCACTTGCTAGCAAAGCCTGCTGGCCCGGGGTTCAATTCCCAGCCACCGGCTTAAAGCCATACCCCAAAAGTGGCGTAAGTGTCTGGCATTCTATTTGCAGTGACAAGAGGCCCTGTTGTACACGTGCATGCATGTGCAAAAACGTGTGCCCCCCCACACGCACGTGTGCACACACAATTAAAAAAAAAGCTTGCATTCAAAGTTTTATTAACTTGCTCAAGCTCACAAAGCTTTAAAGTTGCAGAGCCAAGATTTAAATCCAGGCTCTCTGCTTCCAAAGTCTGTAATCTCTATAGTAGCTGCTATTGCCCGCCTTCTCTGTACCAGCTTCTCCTCCCTTCCAGATTTTTCTTCAGACAATATACAAATAAAATATTTAAACAAAAATTCTTCCTGTGTTGTGATCACTTGTGCAATCATGATATGAATGCTATGATTTGCTTTCTGATTGGATTTGAGGCCTTATCCATGGGAGGGAATTCATGTTGGTACTGAAAAACTAATCAAAAATCTATGGTTTGAAAAATATCTATGGCTTAGAAAGTCAGAGGACCCAGGGAGGAAGCTACTACTATTGTTTGGATAAATGGATATGCCTGTCAAATTACCCTCAAAATCCTTTTGTTTATGCTTGTATATGACTCACACTTGTATACTCTCACTTTTGATGAGAGAAAGTTCTTTTCACAGATAGTATGGCTATTGGCAAACCTCAAACTCATCAAAGTGCTTAGAAGTAAGAGTTAAACATCAGTATTAAATGAGACACCTCTGTAATAATTACCAAGGCTCAGGGAGTATTGTGGAAGAGGTAGCAAAAAGGATGTAGGAGCCAGAGAATGGGAAGGGTGCTTTGAATTGTATTGTTATATTTTGGACATGTAGTGTCCATTGTATTCATGACCTCATAGTTGCTGTCATAACATTCATAATATTAGGCCCATAAATGTGCATCAAAGCAAAAATAAAAAGTAAAGATATCAAAATGGTAGAGGATCTGGTTGGAAGGAGGAAAGGGATAAGTGAGAAGGATGTGAGAGAGACTGATGGGAGGATATTAGGATAAATTGTTGATAAAAAAGTAAAAAAAAATTCTTCCTGTAATCTCTGTACTATAATCTGTTGCATGAGGCTAAGTACAAATTACAGGAGGAAATTCCTTAGGACTAATCTCTTGCAATGGGTCTCAACAGACAAGCATAAAAGTCAAAATGGAATTAGGGGAAGGGACAGTAGACAGGCAAATAGAGGGGCAGAATGCAGGGGCCAGAAAGGTCTTAAGGGGGATAAGGGAAAGGGAGGGAGGATACATAAAGACACTATGAATAACTGCTACACAAACCTGCTTTGTTAGCTAATTAATAAGTATAACTTTTTAAAAGAAGGAGAGAAGATAGTTTGAGAAGTCCCCTGCTAGGGTGGAGAAAGCTTTACCCTCAAGCCATACGGTGTTGCAGGTAAATCTCAGTTCTGGAAATGGGCACCTCCCTATACACACAGTGATTGGGGGGGGGGGCGGAATGACCGCCTAATGCCAATCCTCTGCAGGGACTCACGGCATCCCCGGGGGGGGGGGAAAGAAATGACAATTTATTTATTTATTTATTTATTTATTTCTCTCCTCCATCACCCATGACAAATGTTGATAGGCCTAGTATTGTCAGGTAATGATTGTTGCTGTCAGGTCATGCATACAACTTGATGAGAATTGCACCCAGAGCCTTGCACATGCACTAAGCTACAGCCTTAGCCCCCACTGCCTAATTTTTAAAATTTCTTGGATCACCAACTTCCAGTCTAATTAAAAGATATTTTATTTGCTTTTTTGCAAGCAGAGAGAGAGAGAGGGAGAGAGAGAGAGAGGCATGTCAGGCCTCCTAACACTGCAAACTAACTCCAGATGCATGCACATCTGGCTTTACATGGGTATAGAGGAATTGAACCCAAGCCACCAGGCTTTGCAAGAGAGCACCTTTAACCACTGAGCAATCTCTCCAGCCCCCAGTCTAATTTATTGTCTTGTTTTGGAATCAGGTCTTTATATGTATCTCAGGTTGGTATTGAACTCTCTTCTACCTTGGCCTCTCAGGGCTATGCTTAGAGAGTTGTACTACCACATCCAGCATCCTGTGACTTACTTGCAGCCAAACAGAAGTGAGAAGAAAAGAGCAAGAATTAAGTACCTCATTTCCTTGTCCACCCACCTGGGTGACTTGGAGGTCAGACTTGAAATAGAAGCAGCTCCTCTTTTCCTGCTTTCTAAGCCATTGTCTCCTGCTCTCAGCAAGCCCCCCATGGCCATGAAGTCAAAGGAAAAAAAAGAGTCTGCTCTCTATATCTATGGGTTCAGCACACATGTATTCAACCCACCTTGGTCCAAAAATACCTGAGAGAAAAATGTTCCATCTGTACTGAACATCAATAGACATTTTTCTTTTCATTATTCTATAAACAATATAGTATTATTAAACATAATGTACAGATAATTTAAAGTATACAGGAAATGTACCCAAGCGATATGCAAATATTATGTACACCATGTTATATAAGGTATTTAGACATTGACAGATTTTGGTATTCATGGAGGTCCTGGGACCAAACCCCATCTGTACCAAGGAATGACTACATCTTTGTGCATTAGTATTTATTATGGACAAGGTTCTCTAAAGGGCAGAGAGCAAGGCAGGGATTAAGGTCATACCTAATCAGTTGAGTCCTTTAAAAAGACAATATTCTTACCTGGACAAGGTGCCATATGCCCATAATCTCAGCACTTGGGAGGTTGAGACAAGTGGACAACAAATTAGACTTCAATGCCAGCCTAAGCCCTAGCTCAAGCCATAGCTTGAGGCAAGTCTAGGCAACTTAGATTCTGTCTCAGAAAAAAAAAAAAAGCACAAAGGAAGGGAGAGAGGCAGAAGAGGGAAGGAAGGAAAAGAAGTGATAAAAGAAAGACAACAGAGGAAACAGATCCAGTAGGACATATTTATATGAAGATCTAACCCCTACCTCATAGAAGCCATGCAAATCAGTAGCTCAAGATTCCAGTATTCCTGGAAACCATTTCTACACTGAAAAATTCCTCAAAGTAATGCAACTGTACATAAAGGGACCAAGTAATATATCCTACAAAATTAAATGTGTCCCAACTCAGTTTTCCCTATTGCCTTAAAAAAATCTGTAAAAATCAACAACTTCCAACACAAGAGGAAGTGTGATTGGTAAGAAGTTAGAATGAAGAGACAAGCCAGAATTAATTGAATAAAGTTTAAATGTTCTATTTTTTCAAATTTTATTTTTTTAAACATTGAGTATGAGAACACATTTGTCTTAGAACATGTATCTGCAACTTACGAGCCCTGAGTTGCAGCTTCACTAACATCATGGTATATCAACTTCTCTCTGAAACTTCAGCCCAGGACACCATGTCTGGCATGTGAATGTCAGGTCTCAAATATGTTTGTTTGTATGGTTACACCAGAGTATTAAGTTGTCTACTTAAGTGAAAAAAAATCTGGTTTATAAATTAATTTTTAAATTCATTTTGGGACAGGGTCTTTCTCTATAGTCCTCTCTGGCCTGGTATTTGCTATCTAGCCCAGTCTGACTTTGAACTCATGGCATTCCTCCTACCTCAGCTTTCTGAGTGCTTGGACTACAAATGTGAGCCACCATGTCCAGCTAACACTGTGTCAAGTGAAATAACATTGGAGCATGCCTTAGAAACTGAATCTAGAACAGGTTTGTGTGTGTGTGTGTGTGTGTGTGTGTGTGTGTGTGTGTGTGTGTGTGTGTGTTTTGCTTCCTCATCTCTATTTTTCCAAGGAATAAAAGGTTAATAATTCAGTTTGGTGCTTCATTTCATAATTCAATAACTTCAGTTTGTGAAGTGAGCAGAGAACTTTCAAGAAAGGTGTTCAGTTGAGTCACAGGAAGTATACAATTCTAAAGAGGTTTTGTTTATAATTGCCTTTTCTAAAGAAAGCTAACATCATATAGTATGTTAAGGCTGAATAATCTGCTCTGTCATTCATTTTGTATTATCATGTTTCAAATGCATTATCAAAAAAACCAAAATATCCATTTATCTAAGAGTAAGTCTGGTAATGGATTTTAAGACTAGATTCCAGAATTTTATAAACCTTTAGTGCTTCTAGCAAAATATGTCAACAATAGTACCAGGAAAGAGTTTCATGGAATAAAATAATGAAGCTTGTCCAGTTTGTCCCTTAAACTTGCTCAACTGAGCAATTGTGTCCACAGCCTCTACTTAAAGTAGATGTTGTTAACTTGACCCCAACAGTGCACGATCACTTCTAAGATTTGGATATAAAAGTTTTCAAAGGTAAGAAAACATTTTGTTCCTACAAAAGGATTCAAGAATATTTATGAACACGTGGAAATAGATGAGTTATTCTGCTGTTCACATGAATCCTTATTGACCTAGAACAGAACCAGAATTTTTAGAACCCCTTTGAACATACTGTCACTGTGCTATACCCTCAAAATGGTGCTTTGAAATGCACTTTTTAATTTCTTTTTATTCTTGTTGGAAAATATTGTTTTTCAGTTCATTATCTAAACTTCCTTAGTTGGACATGGAATCTCATGACTGTAATCCCAACATTTCAAAGGCTGGGGCAGAACAATTGCCATGAGTTCAAGGCCATTATGGACTATAGAATAAATCAGTGTCTCAAACCCACCCTTCTCAAAAAAAAAAAAAAAACTTAGAAGTGTTTAAACCACACACACCTGCTTTTTAAGGTTTTCTTGTGATAAGAGTTGATTTGGTTCGTATTTTGTTTCTGAGACAGTCTTGATATATAGTCCAGGATGGTTTTGAACTCAGAACCCTTCTAGTTAACTCCCGAGTCCTGAGATTACAGGTGTGGACCACCATGCCAGACTTCACAATGAACTTCTTGACTAATTATTGTATGTAGACAAATTAAATGAACCTAATTTGACTTCACCAAAACATATCTGATTTCACGTGACAACTGTTTATACATCTCCGTCTACCAAGATGGCTCCCAGCTCTCTTGCCTCTGGTGTCAGTGTCCTGGGAAGCCTCCTCCTGCTTGTGGATCCTCCTCTTGCAGTGTGTTCTCCAGTGCAAGCAAGCCTTCAGATGGCTGCAGGCTAGCAGAAAGATGGAGAGCCTGAGAGCCCCCTACCATAACCCCCAGCAAAGTTGTTCCTAAATGTATTGATTTTTTTTTTTGCTTTGGGGTTTTATCTTGTTTTTGTCCTTTTTAGATATAGCATATCTTATATAACACAAGCTGATGGCCCAGAACTCACTATGTAGCTGAGGTTGAGCTTGAACTCCTGACCTTCCCCCTCCCCTTCCCAGATTTGGGATTCCAGGTATACACCACCATGCCCTGCATAGATTTCTAATGCACAAAATCCTGTGAAAGAAGAAATGCTTGTTGTTTAAAGGTAGTACCATACTTTCTCACAAACTGTTCATTTGCAGAAGTTCTTGAGAGGGTCTCATATAGCCATGGCTGGCCTGGTACTCACTGTGCAGCCCAGGGTAGTCTCAAAACTATGGCAATCCTTCTACTATGGCCTCCACACCCAGTATTATAGAGGTTTTTGAGAATTGATCTCCAGATTCCTTACATTGAGAAAATTCTGTGGAAAACTGAACCAGCCATAGAGGAACATACTTGCAATCCCAGCCCTCAGAAGACTGACATGCTAGGGTGTCAGGGAGAGAGGGAGGGAGAGAGGGAGGGAAGAAGAGACTGAGATTTTTGGCCCAAACTTGAATTAACTTTGCAGATGTATATTTTTTCTGTTAATAACATTTATTTTTTTAATAAGAAAGTTGGGAAAATGGCACCCATTTCCTCTGAGTTATAAGAGACACCTGATTATATCATGGTCATTTTCCTCTCTCTTTCCATATGAGAATCTTAATATTAAGATCCTTAGAAGCAGAGATAATGATTATACAGGAAAGAGTGGATGCAGAAGAGGGTTGAGGTGTGATGTCACAATTTCATATCCCATTAATTTCCCAAGATATCATCTTACACAAAAGACATCAGTGACACAAGGTTTTTTTCTGTCCATTTTCCCCATTGGTATAGAGCTACCTAACATTTACTATCAAAATGAAGATATAAAAGATTTTTCTGAACCAAAGCCTAAATAAATTTAAAAATAAAAATTAAAACAGAGTGAGGCATCTATGCTTTACTCCTTAGCACAATATGAGATCTGCTCCTTTTATATCCCCTTTCTCATTCCAATCCCAAGTCCTCAAAAGCAATAAATACCTACAAATTAACACAAGACATGGGCATATTAAAGATAAAAAGAATGGAACTGGGGACTCAGGGGAAAATACACTGGGAACCAAACTCTTGAGCCCCCAAAGAGAGATGCACTATACGAGTGATTTACAAAGAGGCTACTAACAATAGAATCTAGCTAATTCAGAAATGTGTATCTAAATTAACCTATACTGATCTCACTCTCTGATGAAGATTCTGTTTGTATCTTTCAGAAGGCAGTAAGAGAGCTGTGGCTCTTCCAACCCTACCAATGAACCGCAGGCCGATAGCTGACATCCTGGCAAGAGATGAGCCACACCAGACCTACCGTGGAGGATCCGCATGGAACCCCGCAGAGAGTGGTGGGATAAGCAAGAGACCCATAACCACAGCCAATCAGTCAACACAGGATAAGCCAGTGAGACACCAACGATTTTCAACACAACCTAAGTCTTATGAAGATAGATGTAGGCCGTTCCATCTTTTACCTATTTTGTGGTCAGAGAAAGTACATTCAGTGGAATATTAGAATGTTTGCTAAGGTAAAGAGATGAGCCACACCAGACCTACCATGGAGAATCCATATGGAACCCTGAAGAGAATGGTGGGATGAACAAGAGATAGCCAATCAGTCAATACAGGATAAGCCAGGCAGACACCAACGATTTTCAACACAACCTAAAGCAGAAGTACAGAGACCCCTAAGACCTCAACAATAAAGCAGCCTTAATACTCACCCACCATGACTCAGGGAACTAAGCGGAAGAGGGGGCAGAAAGATTGTGAGAGCCATGGTGGGGGAGAACTCCCAGAGACATCGCCCCCCTCAGTAACATCACACTAAGGCTAAGGCGGGTGGACCGGGGCTGGCTCCTAGACTATCCATAATCCCCTACCCCAAGGACTGATCCAGACTGCCCAAGGAGGAGGATATCCAGCTGATTTGAAAATCAAGTTCTTGCTCTTCATTAGACCATACTGCTGCACAGTAACTGACTCCTGAGTGTGATGGCACAAACAGCTAACAGTTCAGAACTAGAATCATGGCACCTTGGAGGCTCACAGCATTGACATTTCCATGATTCCTCCCTTCACAAGTGCCTTTACATCTAGAGGTTAGGTAGACATTAAACAGTCAGACTTGGAGTAGCCCTTGTAGGTGGGGGACACCTGCACTATACCAATGGACTTTGAGAAGCTAATCCATCACCATCATCTAGTCAGTGGTAGGGTCAAGATCACAGGCAGATTGGCTAAATTCATTTTTGTCTCCAGTGCTGTATGAGTGTTTCTGTGATTTCTGCTACATACCCAATTCTGACCCTTTTCCCTTCACAACTTCCCTTGTGTCTACTGGGCAAAATTCTACCTAGATCCTGACATCGCACACAAAGCCCTGTATGGCCTGGCACAAGCCTGCCATCTCTTCTCACAGTAGAGATGCTCCTGATTCCTCAGTAGGCCAGGCTTTTATGCACCTCTACCCCACCCCCAGGGGTGCCCCAAAGTTGTCCTGCTCTGGTTGGGATGGAGAAGGCCACACCACTGGGAGTAAGGCCCTGAGATTGGTCCACCAGCCAGCAAAGACCAGGGAATCCACTTAGGTTGGAAGGACAAAACAGCCTCTGGAGCCTTGAGTCATTGTGAGAACCTCCCCACTCCCAAACGAGACTCATGGAATCTAACTTTGAATTTCAAACTTTTCATGTCAAACTCATGTCCTTTCTTTGACCTTCAGGAAAACCACCTCCAAATAAATATTTCACATAAACCTTGTAAATTCATCCTTGGCAAAGCCATGCAGATGATATACCAACCAATTATAGCTAGCCTGGCATGATGGTGTCAGCAGTAATTACATGACAG